>JAZHYW010037825.1:0-116360 GCA_037355805.1 Ixodes ricinus | reverse complement strand
GCACGATAAACGGACCCTTGCTGGGATACAGAGTTAACAACTTGAACAGCAACTTTGGTACTTGTCTTTGTCGACCGAGCGTTTTGGTACAACCGCTGTCTCCGTTAAGGTGCGACCGACTGTAATAAGGCATCACGAAGCTTCCTACAGCGATCAGAACGTACAAGAATGGGGAATAAATTGTAAATCTTACCGGAATTATTGAAACACGAACCGTTTTTCCGTTCATGCTTGTCTGCTCAGACAATGGAAACTCTCGCACGATAAACGGACCCTTGCTGGGATACAGAGTTAACAACTTGAACAGCAACTTTGGTACTTGTCTTTGTCGACCGAGCGTTTTGGTACAACCGCTGTCTCCGTTAAGGTGCGACCGACTGTAATAAGGCATCACGAAGCTTCCTACAGCGATCAGAACGTACAAGAATGGGGAATAAATTGTAAATCTTACCGGAATTATTGAAACACGAACCGTTTTTCCGTTCATGCTTGTCTGCTCAGACAATGGAAACTCTCGCACGATAAACGGACCCTTGCTGGGATACAGAGTTAACAACTTGAACAGCAACTTTGGTACTTGTCTTTGTCGACCGAGCGTTTTGGTACAACCGCTGTCTCCGTTAAGGTGCGACCGACTGTAATGAGGCATCACGAAGCTTCCTACAGCGATCAGAACGTACAAGAATGGGGAATAAATTGTAAATCTTACCGGAATTATTGAAACACGAACCGTTTTTCCGTTCATGCTTGTCTGCTCAGACAATGGAAACTCTCGCACGATAAACGGACCCTTGCTGGGATACAGAGTTAACAACTTGAACAGCAACTTTGGTACTTGTCTTTGTCGACCGAGCGTTTTGGTACAACCGCTGTCTCCGTTAAGGTGCGACCGACTGTAATAAGGCATCACGAAGCTTCCTACAGCGATCAGAACGTACAAGAATGGGGAATAAATTGTAAATCTTACCGGAATTATTGAAACACGAACCGTTTTTCCGTTCATGCTTGTCTGCTCAGACAATGGAGACTCTTGCACGATAAACGGACCCTTGCAGGGATACAGAGTTAACAACTTGAACAGCAACTTTGGTACTTGTCTTTGTCGACCGAGCGTTTTGGTACAACCGCTGTCTCCGTTAAGGTGCGACCGACTGTAAGAAGGCATCACGAAGCTTCCTACAGCGATCAGAACGTACAAGAATGGGGAATAAATTGTAAATCTTACCGGAATTATTGAAACACGAACCGTTTTTCCGTTCATGCTTGTCTGCTCAGACAATGGAAACTCTCGCACGATAAACGGACCCTTGCTGGGATACAGAGTTAACAACTTGAACAGCAACTTTGGTACTTGTCTTTGTCGACCGAGCGTTTTGGTACAACCGCTGTCTCCGTTAAGGTGCGACCGACTGTAATAAGGCATCACGAAGCTTCCTACAGCGATCAGAACGTACAAGAATGGGGAATAAATTGTAAATCTTACCGGAATTATTGAAACACGAACCGTTTTTCCGTTCATGCTTGTCTGCTCAGACAATGGAGACTCTTGCACGATAAACGGACCCTTGCAGGGATACAGAGTTAACAACTTGAACAGCAACTTTGGTACTTGTCTTTGTCGACCGAGCGTTTTGGTACAACCGCTGTCTCCGTTAAGGTGCGACCGACTGTAATAAGGCATCACGAAGCTTCCTACAGCGATCAGAACGTACAAGAATGGGGAATAAATTGTAAATCTTACCGGAATTATTGAAACACGAACCGTTTTTCCGTTCATGCTTGTCTGCTCAGACAATGGAGACTCTTGCACGATAAACGGACCCTTGCAGGGATACAGAGTTAACAACTTGAACAAGCAACTTTGGTACTTGTCTTTGTCGACCGAGCGTTTTGGTACAACCGCTGTCTCCGTTAAGGTGCGACCGACTGTAATAAGGCATCACGAAGCTTCCTACAGCGATCAGAACGTACAAGAATGGGGAATAAATTGTAAATCTTACCGGAATTATTGAAACACGAACCGTTTTTCCGTTCATGCTTGTCTGCTCAGACAATGGAGACTCTCGCACGATAAACGGACCCTTGCAGGGATACAGAGTTAACAACTTGAACAGCAACTTTGGTACTTGTCTTTGTCGACCGAGCGTTTTGGTACAACCGCTGTCTCCGTTAAGGTGCGACCGACTGTAATAAGGCATCACGAAGCTTCCTACAGCGATCAGAACGTACAAGAATGGGGAATAAATTGTAAATCTTACCGGAATTATTGAAACACGAACCGTTTTTCCGTTCATGCTTGTCTGCTCAGACAATGGAAACTCTCGCACGATAAACGGACCCTTGCTGGGATACAGAGTTAACAACTTGAACAAGCAACTTTGGTACTTGTCTTTGTCGACCGAGCGTTTTGGTACAACCGCTGTCTCCGTTAAGGTGCGACCGACTGTAATAAGGCATCACGAAGCTTCCTACAGCGATCAGAACGTACAAGAATGGGGAATAAATTGTAAATCTTACCGGAATTATTGAAACACGAACCGTTTTTCCGTTCATGCTTGTCTGCTCAGACAATGGAAACTCTCGCACGATAAACGGACCCTTGCAGGGATACAGAGTTAACAACTTGAACAGCAACTTTGGTACTTGTCTTTGTCGACCGAGCGTTTTGGTACAACCGCTGTCTCCGTTAAGGTGCGACCGACTGTAATAAGGCATCACGAAGCTTCCTACAGCGATCAGAACGTACAAGAATGGGGAATAAATTGTAAATCTTACCGGAATTATTGAAACACGAACCGTTTTTCCGTTCATGCTTGTCTGCTCAGACAATGGAAACTCTCGCACGATAAACGGACCCTTGCTGGGATACAGAGTTAACAACTTGAACAGCAACTTTGGTACTTGTCTTTGTCGACCGAGCGTTTTGGTACAACCGCTGTCTCCGTTAAGGTGCGACCGACTGTAAGGAGGCATCACGAAGCTTCCTACAGCGATCAGAACGTACAAGAATGGGGAATAAATTGTAAATCTTACCGGAATTATTGAAACACGAACCGTTTTTCCGTTCATGCTTGTCTGCTCAGACAATGGAAACTCTCGCACGATAAACGGACCCTTGCTGGGATACAGAGTTAACAACTTGAACAGCAACTTTGGTACTTGTCTTTGTCGACCGAGCGTTTTGGTACAACCGCTGTCTCCGTTAAGGTGCGACCGACTGTAAGAAGGCATCACGAAGCTTCCTACAGCGATCAGAACGTACAAGAATGGGGAATAAATTGTAAATCTTACCGGAATTATTGAAACACGAACCGTTTTTCCGTTCATGCTTGTCTGCTCAGACAATGGAAACTCTCGCACGATAAACGGACCCTTGCTGGGATACAGAGTTAACAACTTGAACAGCAACTTTGGTACTTGTCTTTGTCGACCGAGCGTTTTGGTACAACCGCTGTCTCCGTTAAGGTGCGACCGACTGTAATAAGGCATCACGAAGCTTCCTACAGCGATCAGAACGTACAAGAATGGGGAATAAATTGTAAATCTTACCGGAATTATTGAAACACGAACCGTTTTTCCGTTCATGCTTGTCTGCTCAGACAATGGAAACTCTCGCACGATAAACGGACCCTTGCTGGGATACAGAGTTAACAACTTGAACAGCAACTTTGGTACTTGTCTTTGTCGACCGAGCGTTTTGGTACAACCGCTGTCTCCGTTAAGGTGCGACCGACTGTAAGGAGGCATCACGAAGCTTCCTACAGCGATCAGAACGTACAAGAATGGGGAATAAATTGTAAATCTTACCGGAATTATTGAAACACGAACCGTTTTTCCGTTCATGCTTGTCTGCTCAGACAATGGAGACTCTCGCACGATAAACGGACCCTTGCAGGGATACAGAGTTAACAACTTGAACAGCAACTTTGGTACTTGTCTTTGTCGACCGAGCGTTTTGGTACAACCGCTGTCTCCGTTAAGGTGCGACCGACTGTAAGGAGGCATCACGAAGCTTCCTACAGCGATCAGAACGTACAAGAATGGGGAATAAATTGTAAATCTTACCGGAATTATTGAAACACGAACCGTTTTTCCGTTCATGCTTGTCTGCTCAGACAATGGAAACTCTCGCACGATAAACGGACCCTTGCTGGGATACAGAGTTAACAACTTGAACAGCAACTTTGGTACTTGTCTTTGTCGACCGAGCGTTTTGGTACAACCGCTGTCTCCGTTAAGGTGCGACCGACTGTAAGGAGGCATCACGAAGCTTCCTACAGCGATCAGAACGTACAAGAATGGGGAATAAATTGTAAATCTTACCGGAATTATTGAAACACGAACCGTTTTTCCGTTCATGCTTGTCTGCTCAGACAATGGAAACTCTCGCACGATAAACGGACCCTTGCTGGGATACAGAGTTAACAACTTGAACAGCAACTTTGGTACTTGTCTTTGTCGACCGAGCGTTTTGGTACAACCGCTGTCTCCGTTAAGGTGCGACCGACTGTAATGAGGCATCACGAAGCTTCCTACAGCGATCAGAACGTACAAGAATGGGGAATAAATTGTAAATCTTACCGGAATTATTGAAACACGAACCGTTTTTCCGTTCATGCTTGTCTGCTCAGACAATGGAAACTCTCGCACGATAAACGGACCCTTGCTGGGATACAGAGTTAACAACTTGAACAAGCAACTTTGGTACTTGTCTTTGTCGACCGAGCGTTTTGGTACAACCGCTGTCTCCGTTAAGGTGCGACCGACTGTAAGGAGGCATCACGAAGCTTCCTACAGCGATCAGAACGTACAAGAATGGGGAATAAATTGTAAATCTTACCGGAATTATTGAAACACGAACCGTTTTTCCGTTCATGCTTGTCTGCTCAGACAATGGAAACTCTCGCACGATAAACGGACCCTTGCTGGGATACAGAGTTAACAACTTGAACAGCAACTTTGGTACTTGTCTTTGTCGACCGAGCGTTTTGGTACAACCGCTGTCTCCGTTAAGGTGCGACCGACTGTAAGGAGGCATCACGAAGCTTCCTACAGCGATCAGAACGTACAAGAATGGGGAATAAATTGTAAATCTTACCGGAATTATTGAAACACGAACCGTTTTTCCGTTCATGCTTGTCTGCTCAGACAATGGAAACTCTCGCACGATAAACGGACCCTTGCTGGGATACAGAGTTAACAACTTGAACAGCAACTTTGGTACTTGTCTTTGTCGACCGAGCGTTTTGGTACAACCGCTGTCTCCGTTAAGGTGCGACCGACTGTAAGGAGGCATCACGAAGCTTCCTACAGCGATCAGAACGTACAAGAATGGGGAATAAATTGTAAATCTTACCGGAATTATTGAAACACGAACCGTTTTTCCGTTCATGCTTGTCTGCTCAGACAATGGAAACTCTCGCACGATAAACGGACCCTTGCTGGGATACAGAGTTAACAACTTGAACAGCAACTTTGGTACTTGTCTTTGTCGACCGAGCGTTTTGGTACAACCGCTGTCTCCGTTAAGGTGCGACCGACTGTAAGGAGGCATCACGAAGCTTCCTACAGCGATCAGAACGTACAAGAATGGGGAATAAATTGTAAATCTTACCGGAATTATTGAAACACGAACCGTTTTCCGTTCATGCTTGTCTGCTCAGACAATGGAAACTCTCGCACGATAAACGGACCCTTGCTGGGATACAGAGTTAACAACTTGAACAGCAACTTTGGTACTTGTCTTTGTCGACCGAGCGTTTTGGTACAACCGCTGTCTCCGTTAAGGTGCGACCGACTGTAAGGAGGCATCACGAAGCTTCCTACAGCGATCAGAACGTACAAGAATGGGGAATAAATTGTAAATCTTACCGGAATTATTGAAACACGAACCGTTTTTCCGTTCATGCTTGTCTGCTCAGACAATGGAAACTCTCGCACGATAAACGGACCCTTGCTGGGATACAGAGTTAACAACTTGAACAGCAACTTTGGTACTTGTCTTTGTCGACCGAGCGTTTTGGTACAACCGCTGTCTCCGTTAAGGTGCGACCGACTGTAGGAGGCATCACGAAGCTTCCTACAGCGATCAGAACGTACAAGAATGGGGAATAAATTGTAAATCTTACCGGAATTATTGAAACACGAACCGTTTTTCCGTTCATGCTTGTCTGCTCAGACAATGGAAACTCTCGCACGATAAACGGACCCTTGCAGGGATACAGAGTTAACAACTTGAAGAGCAACTTTGGTACTTGTCTTTGTCGACCGAGCGTTTTGGTACAACCGCTGTCTCCGTTAAGGTGCGACCGACTGTAATAAGGCATCACGAAGCTTCCTACAGCGATCAGAACGTACAAGAATGGGGAATAAATTGTAAATCTTACCGGAATTATTGAAACACGAACCGTTTTTCCGTTCATGCTTGTCTGCTCAGACAATGGAGAACTCTCGCACGATAAACGGACCCTTGCAGGGATACAGAGTTAACAACTTGAAGAGCAACTTTGGTACTTGTCTTTGTCGACCGAGCGTTTTGGTACAACCGCTGTCTCCGTTAAGGTGCGACCGACTGTAATAAGGCATCACGAAGCTTCCTACAGCGATCAGAACGTACAAGAATGGGGAATAAATTGTAAATCTTACCGGAATTATTGAAACACGAACCGTTTTTCCGTTCATGTTTGTCTGCTCAGACAATGGAGACTCTTCGCACGATAAACGGACCCTTGCAGGGATACAGAGTTAACAACTTGAAGAGCAACTTTGGTACTTGTCTTTGTCGACCGAGCGTTTTGGTACAACCGCTGTCTCCGTTAAGGTGCGACCGACTGTAAGGAGGCATCACGAAGCTTCCTACAGCGATCAGAACGTACAAGAATGGGGAATAAATTGTAAATCTTACCGGAATTATTGAAACACGAACCGTTTTTCCGTTCATGTTTGTCTGCTCAGACAATGGAAACTCTCGCACGATAAACGGACCCTTGCGGGGATACAGAGTTAACAACTTGAAGAGCAACTTTGGTACTTGTCTTTGTCGACCGAGCGTTTTGGTACAACCGCTGTCTCCGTTAAGGTGCGACCGACTGTAAGGAGGCATCACGAAGCTTCCTACAGCGATCAGAACGTACAAGAATGGGGAATAAATTGTAAATCTTACCGGAATTATTGAAACACGAACCGTTTTTCCGTTCATGCTTGTCTGCTCAGACAATGGAAACTCTCGCACGATAAACGGACCCTTGCTGGGATACAGAGTTAAATAAACTTGACCAGAAGGACCGAATCGAGAGCAATACTACCCAAAAGAATCTCAATGCTGCCAGCTAAGGCCTCAAGGGATTCGTTGGCCACAGAATGACGTGGACGTCATCCAACCACCAATCACGCTTCGGTCGCTTTCTCTTTTTGCCGTTTCCCTGCAAGCCGGAATGGCCCAGCGTCATAAAAAGGACTCCCTTTATCTATCACAATGGTTTCCGCGCACTGGAAAGACGATAATCGGGACAAGGCATGTCGTTAATGTCGCGTTTCATATCCGGCCCTATAAATGAGTGAACACGGAGGTAAAGACAATTATGGAACCATCTTCTCTGTTTGCGGCGCATCAAAGAAGCTGCACCTAAAACACTGCAATGTTTTTTTTGTTTTTTTTGCGTGTTTTGTTGCAGGCTACATCGACATGCGGTAGCATCGCGTGTTTTAAATGGCGACGAAGCCGCTCTCTTGCTCGCCGAACGTCGCTCTCTCTTCTACTCCGGCGGCTCTTCGGCACGTCGAGCACGGCCACACTCAGGACGTCGCCGCTTCTCTTCGGCTCTTCGCTCGGCCGTTTCCTCTTGCGAGGGACCGACTGCGGTGACGTCCAGTGAGCGCCTCGTACCACGATCCGCGCATGCGCACCATGGACGCCACGTGTGATCCCGCGCGTGCGAATCCGTCACGATTACTTTAAGCAACAATACCGCATTCAATGCCATCTGCTATACGGATAACCGAACGGGTTGGCAATGTCGATGACCTGGACCACGGTGCAAGAGGTGAGATGCGTCTGAACAAGGCCAGAAAAGGGGCCGAAGCTTCACTTTATATGCTTCGCGCATCTCCCGGCACTGTCGCATTAAGTCCAAACGCGTGAGCGACGAAAACTCGCCCTGCGCGGTAGTTTCCATGGCAACCATGCGCGGACGCTGTTACGTGGCTACACGACATAGGTTCACGTTACAGCGTCCGCGGAAATCGCACGATGGATTGTATTCGCACGAATGGAGTTTCTCCCCGAGGAGAGGATTAAACGTCATCGAGTCTTGACGTCACGTGCGTCGTTTCACGGATGTTCGCCGATCCCCCGAGCCCGCGGAGAGCCTGCAACCGGCCTACAGAATAGAGAATTTTCGTAGATCGCGTTTCCCCCTCCCGCTAAGATCTCCGCAACGAAAGAAACCGCTGCTGCGCCTCGCGCGCCGATGGCCTTGACTGCAGAGTTCCGGCTTCCGGATATCGTAGCGGGCTGCGGAGAGCGTTGCGGGACGGCAAAACGAAAACGAAAACTGCCTACTACTGCGCGTGCGTGGCGCTAGCCTTGCCTGCAGAGTTCCAGATCTCATAGCGGGTTGCGGTGAACGTTGCGGGACTCCCTATTAGGGACTTTTCGCAGATCGGACCTTCTCTTTGTCCCTCTTTTTGGGGGGAAGGATTACGGTCAGCAGTATTAAGGTGTAAGGGTGCCTTTCTTTTTTTTCTTTTTCCTGCCTTTCCTCCAATGAGCTCCCGAAAGCCACCAACAGGTTAACGAAAAGAGCTCCGCCGACTCAACTACATGCGGCTCCGTCGCGCGAAGTCGCTCGACGCATGGCTCTGCATGACGTGGTCGGTTTTCTCCGAAGATAAAGATACGTCGTTACTCGCAGATGTCAATTTCCTAACGTGCGCCACTGAGCGAGTGATACGATAGCTCCCAGGTCATTACAGCATCAATCGCGCCCGAATAATTCGTAATGGCGGTACGTGGTCCCAGAGAGGTTGTCCAATGAATCGGGGTAGTTGCATTGCTTCGATTTATTCTTTCTGCCGCATGCTCGACACGGGGGACCCAACAAATGATCCTACGGGAACCAGCGTGACGAAAGAACCCAAGACATTTTCGCTTCTTTGTTATTGGAGCCCGCGAGCGATCCGCCACGGTATATTGCGTCGATGACAATGCGCAATTAACTCGGTAAAGTGCGGTATCGGCGTGTAATGGGGATACCCGTTCCATTACGAATAAATTTAAGGTAATTCAACGCCGAAACCTCAGGCTCTATATTGACCATCGGGTGTTGGGCTTAGAAAAATCTTAGGTGGGTCATTCTATGCCAAAGAAAACGCGGAAACTTTTTGTTTGTGTGTGTTGTGTGTGTGTTTGGGGGTATGCACGTAAAAATAAATTTGTATAAAGACGCCTCTGAACCCCTCTGAAACTCAAAAATATTTTTTGCGTGAAAAAAAACATTTTTTTTGTTGCTAATATTATGTTTTAAATTTTTGGGATTTGCTTAAAACTCACGTAGTTAAGGAAAACATTGTGAAAAAAACGGTTGCGTGCCAAACAAATTTAGGTAGTCTCCTGATTACTCGATAATATGCCCTATCTTACACATAAGTACAGAGATTGAAAGACACCATTATGGACCCAAATAAGAGCTCCAAAACGAAAAGACTCTATGAGATTTTTTTTTTAGTTAATTTGAATTTGGGTGTTAGCTACAATACGTTTCTTGTTTGTTCTCATTAGAATTTATAATTTAATTGCATGTGTTAAATTTTCAGTCTTGTTTGGTTGCGTTTTAATTAAATGTCAAAATCTCCAATGCAGAAATGGACAAAATGAAGGTCAGAAAAAGCAATATGAGCAACGGTGCTCGGAACTTTCGAAATAGCCAAAAGTTCAATCCACCTCATCCGTTTAACATATCAAAATATTAGAAAAGTACCGTTTGTTGTTGCTGAGAAATTTTTCTTCTTAAGTTTCTTTAGGACAAGTGGAAGATTATGCCTCAGCATTTGGGACTCGTAATTTGTGCGATTTAATGGCATTTTCCAACGCTCCCCTTCACGAACATCGTATATCCTGACATTGTGAGTCAGGTTTGAAATTTGTTCAAGAAAAGGCTCACCAGAACGAAGGGCAGATCTATTTCTTGTCAGTAGAGTATACTCATATGGATCGGTGACAGGTATTAGACGTAACTCTTTAAAAAGGGAGGAGGGGGGGGGGAGAGTATGTGTATCAAAAGGAACATTGAGTATTATATGAACCGCCTTTTTTCAAGATGTAATATGTTGATGTTTGACATGGTTGTGGTACCCCACACTAAGTTACAGTAATTCAGGTGGGTTTGAAAAAGCGCCTTATATATAAGCATTTGTATGTGACGAGGCAATGATTGTTTGAATGGGCGTAGTTTTCCAAGCACTCTTGATGACTTTTTAACAACGTTATCAACATGGTAATCCCAGGGCATCTGTTCATTAAAATAGACGCCCAGTGTGTTTAACGTTTGGGACAATTTCTATAATTGAGGGGTCCAGGATAATATTGACAGGAATTGAAACATGCCTGTTCTTAGATATAAAAAGGAGAGCTTTACTTTTGCTTTTGTTTATTGCTGATGAGTTAGCTTCGCTCCAGTCATACAGTTTATTTAGTGAAACATTTGTTTTATTAACAAGGTCTTCGATTTCGGCGTCTGAAAAAATAAACTGGTATCGTCGGGATACATGATGAAGGAGGGTGTTTTGCTGATGTAAACAATATTATTTATACATAAATTAAATAACAAAGGGCCTAAATTTTTCCTTGCGCTACTGCAACTCTAATCGGCTGAACTGAAGAACTGTGTCCATTGATTACGACATATTGCTGACGAAATTTAAGATACGATTTTAGAGGAACTATTGGTACGCCATGAATTCCATAGTACTCGAGCTTTTTTATTAGTGTAGTATGGTTAATACGGTCAAACGCCTTCGAAAAGTGGATAAAGACGCCTATAATTACTTTTTTTTTTTGCCTTCGAACGACTTCAAAATGAATTCATTCTGCTCTAGCAATGCGAGCTTTGCTGAGGGAAAGATGTCAGACGACATCTCAACTTTGTTGTTGAGACCTCGTCTGGCTGACTTCTTTCCCTGTCTCTTCTACTTTTGGTTGTTTCAAGGTTCTTTTCACACCCAGTCTCAGGTGTTTTAACATAATGGTTCAATTGGTTCATAATGGTTCCACACATCAAGGTTTTCTGCCATAACGTTCCAGTACACTCGAAAAAAACTAATTGACAACTATATTAAACAAATTTAACTCAGATCATCCTCTTCTAAGATCGTGATAACAGGTGCGGCGATCGCCTTTCAAGCGTGTATCTTTCCGTTACCAACCCACACATATCGCCAAAGATGCTCACGTTTCTTGGATGCCGTCATCCCAAGCAGTTGGATACCGTCATCCCAACCGTCTTTAGACAGCCAAAAACAAGTTTGAGCGCATTCTTGAACTCGGCTACCTCCGGCCATCTCCGAGTTCATGGTCCTAGGCGCTTCATATGGTCCCAAAGAAAACCGGACACGGGTGCCCCTCTTGGGAGTATCGGAAATTCAACGAGTGTACCATACCAGAACCGTTACCTAATTCCTTACAGTATCCAGGACTTCAACGGAATTCTACAGGATGCCAAGATCTTCAGCAAACGAGATTTTGTGAAAGCCTACCCAAATGCTCACTGAACCAGCTGAGATTCCCAAGATCGCTTTCATCACGCCGTTTGGGGAGTTCGAGCTCTTGAGAATGCCTTTTGGGCTCCACAACGCTGCTCAGACCTTCCAGAGCCTTGTGGACCAAGGGATCCGAAGTTGGTCATTCACCTACATTTACATCGATGACATTCTCGTGTTCGACAACACGCACGAAGGGCACGTCGACCATCTGCGACAACTCTTCTCGCGGCTGACAGAACACGAACTCGTCGTCAATCCAACAAAGTGTGAGTTCGGCGTAAACAAGCTCAATTTTCTAGACCACCATGTCGACAACAGAGCAATTCAACCCCTTCCCGAGGAAGTCGCCGTCATCAGAAACTTTCCAGAACCGAACACAACAACGAAACTCCGCGAATTTCTCGGACTCTCAAACTTTTACCGCCGATTGATTCCGCAATGCTCCCGCGTCTGCCAGTTTCTCTTCGACGTACTTCAAGGAACTAAAGCTAAAACTGCGCTGATACAGTGAACGGTAGCGGCATACCAACCCCTCAAAACAGTGAAAGACGCCATTGCCAACGTCACCCTCTTCAGACACCCAAGAGCGGCGCACCTGTCTTCATCGTGGTCGACGCCTCGGATAGGGCGGTGTGGAGAAGACGGCAGCTGGCAACCTCTTTCCTTCTTCTCGATAAGTCTGCTCCAAGCAGAAGCTCGATACAGCACCTTCGGACGAGAGCTGCTGGCCATTTACCTAGACATAAAACACTCCCGTCACTTTGTGGGAGGTCGAAACTTCTTTGTTTTGACTGACCCCAAACCTCTCACTTTTGAGCTAACTCCCACCAGTGCGGCCCATACCCCTCGAGAGGTACGGCACTTGTACGTACATCTCGGAGTTCACAACAGACATTCGCTTCATCAAAGGCACAGACAACGCAGTGGACGATGCGATCTCGACGATATGAGTAAACCAGCATTCATCCGAACGTCCCGTGTTTCACTACGCAGAACTTGCAGCAGTCCGCGGCGCGTTGATCTCTAACTGCAACATCTCAGAACAACCTCAACGACATTTATCTTCGAGGACGTGCAGGTGTCGGACTTTGACGGCATGGTTACATGCGACATGTCGACAGGTCAACCGCGCGCGTTCGTCCCAACTCAGTTGCGTCGAGCAATCTTCAATTTTTCCACTGCATATCCCATCCTGAAACAAGAGCCACACAGCGGCTAATTGTATCCAGGTTCATCTGGCCGCGTATCAACCACGATGTACAGGCACGGGCAAGGACCTGTGTGCAGTGTCAGCGATCAAAGGCTCGTCGCCACATCGTTACACCATCGGGGACGCTCAACCCATCAGATGGACGCTTCGCTCAGATTAACGTCGACGTCGTAGGTCCGATGAGCACTTCCTCCATCAGATGATTATCGCTAGATCTCTACAGCAGTAGACCGGTTCACGCGCTGGCCCGAGGTTGCACCGATGAAGGACATCACTGCACAAATGGTGGCTTGCACACTTATTGAAATATAGTGAGCCGATTTGGCGCGCCTCGGACCATCACCACCTACCAAGGGCGATAGTTTGGATCGCTGCTGTTTTACAACCTATGCCGTTTTCTCAACGTTAAGCACATTTACACGAAATTGTACCATTCAATTTCTAAAGGCACGGCGGAAAAGTTTCATCGCCTGTTGAAGGCATCGACAAAGGCACAGCGAAACAGCTTGCCCTGGGCGGAAGCCCTACACTTTGTTATTCTAAGCATCCGAACAGCACTTAAGTCTGACATCAACTGCAGTGCTGTGGAACTGGTGCTCGGCAAGCCCCATCGCCTGTCAGGATAATTTTGCATCCAACAATTAACAGCAAGCTGTGCTGAAGACTACGTTCAGTCACTGCGCATCCTGATGCAGAACCTCTACCTACCTGCACAAGAATAGCCTCAACACGATGCATATCTATCCCTGCCAACATTCAGCGTTGTACACATGTATTTCTCAGACATGACGGCGTCAAAAAGCTCCTACAACTTCGTGCGACGGACCGTCTCAAATGCTACGATAAAGCAAAAAAAAAAAACTATGACTTTTTCAGGTTACTGGGAATGAAATATTCGTGTCCTTAGACCGGGTTAAACTAGACCATCTCGACCCCGATGTTTATTCATGGGATGTAACACCGCTTCAAATGCCTCGTCACATTAGACTCCAGCCGGACAACTCCCAGAGCACGAGAGACGCTTCACTACACCGGGCCGGTGTCTCCGGCCACCTTAATCACAAAGTCGCTCGTCATCTCCACCTCTTCTTTAGGGGAGGGAAAGTACTCGTAGTGACCGGACTAAAAAGCAAGTAAAAGATCACGAGACACACGAGCACCAGAGCCGCATCGGCGCCAGGTGCTTTCGAGACACGAAGCCCCAAGCGGGCCTTCCGCTCTAAATCGAACCGGAAAAAATCGACGCTTGCGCATAGAAACCTCAAATTTTCAGCGAATGCGCACTGAGCCGCTCATTTGTACCCTAAAAAAATTCACTGCGTATTTTTTTTTTAATAAAATGTAATAAAAATTTGTTGAAGTCAAGGTTGCGCGCGTTCGCGGACGACAGAGTTTTTCTGGCGCCATCTTCCGAGAGGTGCAGCGAGCAGACGACGCAGTTTGTTGTCTGTTCGCTACACCTATCGGGAGATGGCGCCACAAGTAAATAGCGTCGATTAGATAGCCTAGGCTCTCTAGCGTCGATAACTCGGTCGTTTGCGAACGCGCCCAACCTTGACTTTGGCAACATTTGTGCTTATTTTTTTTTTTTTTTTTTAGAGAAAGAGAATTACGCCTTGAAATTTTACACGGTAAACCTGAACTGCTCATTGCACATCCGGAGAAAGTTTGAGCTGTCTATGTGCAGGCGCTGATTTTTCCTGCTCGTTTTACTGCGCAAGGTCCGCTCGTGACACCCTATATATTCAGTGTAAATAATTCCTTATGTATGGTAACGCACCTCGACAACTTGGTGAACATGTCAGGGGACCTTAGGTCACGTGACGTCAATTTCCCCGCTAAAGTTAGCGGAAAATTCACGGACAAACAGACAAACTTTTGGGATTTGGGAGGGGGGGGGGGGGAGTTCATTAAAGAGCGTTTGGAGAAAAAGGGGGGGGGGGGCTCGCGAGCTCCGAGCAAGCACGCGCGGCCAAAGCACGACGGGAGACGACGAGCACGTGCTGGAGGCTGGACATTCGAAAGAGACGCCCCTTTTGTCTTGCCGGTGACATAAAAATGTCCAACATCCCAGTTATACTTAATCGGAGCCCGAGCAAATTTATAAATTATCTCGTTACACCTCATTATTATCCTTGAAATCCCAATTTTCTAATAAAAGGATCGCGACCAATGGCGCAAGCAGCTTGTAAGGACGACGTAGTCTAACACATGGTATATTATTGCATAATAGTCGCAGTTCTATTTTTGAAACTCTTAGGACAAGGGAAATTTTTGATCATTAGTATTCGCGTTGTAATTTATTTTTAAATACCCAACGCGTGCATGCGTAATGCCAGCCCACCCTGAAGGACTACTTTTCGGCTCGAGCACACGACTCCCCTGAAGCAAAGCTAGATTGGCAACTTGGGTGAAACCAGCTGAACAAAGGAAGGCCCAAGATGTATCAGAAGCAATTAGCTCAGCTTATTCCCTTACTAGATTCGCAAAATCGCGGTGTCCACCCCGCAAATGTCGCTTCTCTGCAGTGCACCAGTACCAGAGGAGAAGCACACTCAACGGAGCTAACTAACCTGCCCAAATATACCTCGGAGGAAAAACATCAGGCACTTGCACTTACTGCCACTTTTCTCTTCAAATGTCCTCTATACGAATAGTGGGTTATTCGAACGCATGATTAATAATTTCGGTATTAAAAAAAATAAAATAAACTTTATTCGTCATCTTTGTTCTTATTGTTTCGTTGAAAGAAGGATGTGATTATTATTATTATTATTATTAGATAACTTTCCTGGGAACGTATGGGTCGATATGGAGGGCGCAACAGGGAGTACGCGTTTCAATCGGTTGATTTTACCTCCCTCTCCAGACACCACCAGTTAAATTTCAAAGTTGTCCTGTTAGCATACAGAAAACAGTGAATGACCTACATGGGTGCAGGGGTCTTATTCTATAATTATAGTGAAATCACATCGCGTGGTGAAAGCTACAAAATTGCAGAGGGCAAAGGGAGGAATGGTACTTTTGGTTTTTAATTTCTAGGCTAGGTGGCGCAAACTACCACATATTATAACGTGCACAGCCGTTTAGCATCCATCCACCCCGGATCTATTTCAGGAAATCCCACACTCCGGACCGCAAAAAGCGAAAACGGTATGCCTCGTCCGACAACACTGCGCGGGCAGGGGCGTTTACAAACAAGATGGACGCGCGCAGCGTGAGGATCCTTGGCGGCCGTCCGCTGGAGCCTGTTCTTGCCGACATGCGGGTGCTGAACAAGCTCAGCGACGACCAGTTCGCCGAGCTAGCAGACCTGGCCCTCCGCTTCGTCGTCAGCAAGGACTGGACCGCGCTCGCCGAAGCCGTGGACGCCTTCGCGGCGCGCCACGGCGCCAACGCCGCCCTGCTTCGTCCCTGCTCCAAGTCCCTGCTCCTGCTGGCGGCCGAAGCGCTTCGTCAGAACCTCGGCTCCGCCCAGGTACGGCGCGACTTGGGCTCCCTGTCCCTGGACGCCGCCAAGGCAGCAGCACTCGCCGAGCGCTGGGCGGCCGCGTACTCGTCCCGCGGTGCGCGCCCGAACCAGTTGCTGGACGCCCAGTGGAAGTTCGGACTCACCGTGGCGAGTTCGGAGCACGAGCTCAAGAGCAGCTTCGTGCAGCTGAAGCTGTGCATCGAAGATCGCAGCGCCGGAGACGCGCCGAGAGACGTGCACGTCGAGATGAGTCTGCCGCAGTTCTACTCGCTCTGCCACGAAATGGAGCAAGCGAAGCGGACGCTGCAGAGCTTGCACGGGTCCTAGGTCGCCTCGCGCGCCGCCCAAACGGTGCGTGGAACTCGTGTCACGCGGGGTCGTTGGTCTAGGGGGAGTTGCCCACCACCTTGTCATCGAAGGAACAGGCGCCGTTCTTTTATATCTCCAAAAATGCTGTCTAGGCAAGCACCAGACAATAAAGCCCCGTGTTTCGTTCCAATGGCTTAGTCTGTCTAGGCAGGTGTATACTAACTATCCGAGCACACAAACCTAAACACGGAGTGGACTTACACTGGCAGTTTCGATCCTGGGCTTGGAGTGCCTCAAATGGTAGCTATGTTGCACTCTTTATTTACTAGCAGAAAATGGAGCAGCTGTTACCCCAAGAGTGACACGGCATATAGTAATCTTCATGGTACACCTTGCCAACTATAAAATAGCCAGCCGTAATAACCTCTCATATACCACCTGACAAGGTCGAACAGATAGTGTATCCAGTGTGTCATTCTGTTTTACCCTCCACCATCCAGAGGTTTTCTTCCAAATGCGCAGAGGCGGCATGCATAAATCTATATGGCGCTTCGGTGGCCTATGGATATGTTAGCAATTTCATATTCAAGCAAAGATTCCACAACCTGACAAAGGCATGTTGCGATGTAGGCGCAGTTACTTTTTCGAAGCCCTAGCAACAGGTTTCACGCAGATACCACTACTGCAAAGTGTTCTACACCATTCATGTCTATTAGCTCTTGGGATGTTTTTGTTGATTATATGAATACATACTGCTAGCATGTCTCGACTAAAGACATTTTCTATGCCTGCAATAGCTACAGGTTACTGGGACAGACGATGCCACCAGCTACCCGTTCTTGATCCGAGCCTACTGCTTTCCCATAGGGAATTCTTGTAGTCCACTCAGAGCAGTGGGCAATCAGGCAAGAATTTCTTTGTGCAGGAACATAAGCCACCAACATCTTGGCACGTCCGCAGCCTTTAATGCATTCATGCCAATGTTGCCCCAGGAGGCAGTTACTAATGCTGTCCCTTGAAAAGCTGTAAAGCTCGATGTAAACCCAAGACTGCAGGTAAAACCGACAAACACAGATTGTAAAACAGACAAAACACCAAAGGTCGAGACCTTTTAGTGAAATCTAGGCAAAACTCTTGAGGTAGTGGCACCATGCAACCAAAGCATCAGTTGTCATGTTTACGCTGCTTCATGCTGGGGAGTAAATGCCAAGCTCGCACCGTCTCGTGCTGCTAACATGTGCTGAATGTGTCTTTTACCCACCATCCGACATCTTTAGCAGATTAACTTCTTCTTGGGATGTCACACTGCAGCTTTCCTTCAGCATGGCATGCAAGCACTGTTGCTGTACTGCCACTTCATTTTTCCTGCGTCGAGTGGCAAAATTTCCTTTTTGTCCCACAAAACCAATTGGGTGCCACAAGTTATATGCAAGATACGCATCACGACAAATGTTTTTAAGTACAGCAACAGCTCACCTATATTCTTTTGTAGAAATATTCATCGCATAAATTACGAAATGTAGAAGTTGATGTTTGGCAAACTGGCCCCTCTTCCCCTTTTCCATACTCCTACATCAGTTGAGTGGAACAGGGGAACTAAATGAAGGCAAGCAGACCATTGAGCTTAACTAAAGTCGCCTGCTCGCTTTCGTGGTGCGGAAGGAACGGCACCTACTATGCAATCCATGATATACTGCACCGAGACGCATGTGTGTAGCGAGGAAATGCACGAACCGGCAGCACGCACATAGTCATGGTGGATTGGATTGGCTCTTAGAAACAGCCAAATGTCTCAGTGAAGCAACCGAACACCACCCTAGAGGACTTGCCCGGACACTTAACCGGGTGCGGCCAGACTTGGGACCAGCTGAGGGATGGCCGTCCCAGCGAGCAACTCACTGGACAACATTGGGCCCACATCACCCGTAGCATCATCCCTCCACCCTCACCCACAAGCTCCATTTCAACATCGTCAACACCTCTCTATCATCTGTACACAATCTCATCCCATCGTCATTAGATGCGGCGCCGCAGGCCTTCATGGTATGGGCTCCTTGCCTTTCTGCGGCGCCGCGGTTCTCCTGAACCAAAATAAATATTATTATTATTATTATTATTAATGCCACTTTTTTTTGTTTGATGTAGATCAGAAAACTACGAAATTTCAGTTTAGTGTTTGATCAAATATATTCCCCACGTTTTAGAACGTGTTGAAATTGTGTTTTGCCTTTTTCCCTAGCTGTCACGCTTTTTCCCACAATATGGAAAATTTCCCATGATTGGGCAACACTGCATGCAATGCAGCTCACCATCTGAAACTCTAAGACTCGGACAAGCTTTGAGCTGTCTCCCAGCTTACCATTGTCCAAACCGCCGACACAGAGTTGTGGGACAAAGGTGTTGACGACACCAGGCGTGCGTCGAAAGACTCGCGAAACTACCTATACCTGCATTCACCTCAAGAACCGTAGTAAAATAAGTCTGGCTCCTCGCAAAACGGTACTAATTTTCACTTTTCTGTGTTTAATTAAGAGATATGTAGGTGCATCTTCGATTAGTTTTATGTTATTTTACAAAGACATACACCTTTCAAATGCCAAAAGCATCGTTTTTTCCTTTGACATCCAAATCTTATAAGAACTACTTCATGCACTGCATGAAAATGCACACAACTTCCTTTTTTACTTGATGCGATAACGAGCATGCACATCTCTACTGCCCTATTTTTGCAAAATTAGTCACCTGAAAAATATTCAGTAACCCTGGCTGGGGTCCAATTCCCAGCCTGCAAAAATGAAGTCACCCACAGGATCCAAACCTTTCTCTGAAGTCAACTGACAAAACAAAATAAGTATTTTTCTACATCAACAATAGCTCAAATGTTGGAACCAGCCTTAGAAACCGAACAGTTTTATCACAGAGAGATGGTTGTGGCAAGCCAGTGTACAAGCACAGCAGGGCACTAACATAACTATCTCTGTTCCGTCAAACAGACTTTCTTACCGCACCAAGGAAAAGGAACAACAAGCAGGCGGGATATCATGGAAACAGCTCTATTTCTGGCCCACAGGTTACACACACACAATCACATAGGCAGGGGTGGAAAAAAAATGGGGCAACGAGGTGGCACACCAGATCTGCTGCATAGTGGTTCTGGGGGGACCCCACCAAGTGTGGCCGGTGCCCAAAGGACCACCAGACCCTTCCTCCCGCCACTGCATTTGCAGCGGGCGACAGTCGATTTCACCGCCGGCTGGGCTTCGCTCAGGTGCAGACGACACGGGCCATCCAGACACCGTGCATGCTTGGCGGTGGCTACGGTCGACCCAGTCGCAGTGGCTAGAGTTCCTTCGAACGCGGCGTGTGTGGCCGCAAGCCTTGGCCTGTCCGTCGACAGCTGTCCGGAAACACGCCTATTTGTTGGTGAGCCCCTTTCCCATTTCATAAGAAATTCTGGCTCGTGCGCAAGAGGGAAATTCAGAAGAACCTGTTTGGGTTGGTTGGTCATACTATTACAGCTAAGCTTCAGATGGCGTTCGGCAACATTAAAATTAGTCCAGCAATTTGGACGCTCTGTCTCAATGTTTGTGCGGCACCCACGATACTTTGATTGGAGCCCGATGTTCTGCATCCCCTTAGCTCGCAGCAGCACATCACAGACCAACAAGAAAAAGAGACTGCCCAAAATGTGATGGTTACTGTCAAGAGTTCGAGGTGGGCACTGGTCTAAGCTGAATTTTACAACGAACAGAGATAAACTGATCCGAGATTTTTCCTCTGAACGGCGGCAGGTTGCTCGCACAAAAGGTGTGGGCCAAATCGTGTTGCAGAAAAAGGTGCAGAATGGATGCATACTAGAAAATTACTCATAACTATCGGCGCTATACTTTAGGGGTGCCTCTTCCCTTGGAGGTTCAAGCCATTAAAATACTTGCCTTTTTGCAAAAAGAAACAATAAAAATAATTGTACTTTCTAGAGCAAATGGTAAGAAGTCCCTGGTGCTGGGGAAAAGTTTGAGCACTCCACTGACTGGATGTTTTTTCAGAAGGTGGTAGTGGTGGTGGTAGTGGTGATGACATCTCCAAGTTTCAGTTTCCGGAGTTTCGAAATTTCGAAACTACCCTTTCGAAATTGATTGAAATCAAAACTTTCCCCAAAAAGTCCAGTCACAAAATCAAAAATTTCAGTTTCTAATGCGCAGAAACACAGTCAAAGTTATTCACGTGACTAACAAATACATAAAATGCCAATTCGTGTCTGCCACCGACGGCCAGATTGACGGGTTCTCAACCGCCGGCACTAGGAAATGCTCCAAAACACCCGGAAACGCCACCACCAGAACCACGTTGATGTCCGAACGGCGCCCTGGTGTGCTGAGTCATCACGAAACACAACCTTCAGATCCAAGAGGTGCGACGACAAACAAGCCCGCGAGCGGAACGCCAAAACCGCAGCAGACGACCTCCCAACCGCGTCCCCGCTGCTGCTTCCTGCCCGGCCTTCGAGCCGCACTCGGAGGCAAGACCTCTCGCAGACTAGTGCGGATGTCGTTCTTTTGAGGCCGGAGCGGCTGCGCTCGGGTCGCCTTCCGGCGAGCTGAAAGGTGTGGTGGTCTCTGGGGCACAGTTCCGTCCGGCGGGGCACACGCACGCACACCGACCTCGGGGGGCGGGGCTTGTTGGGATGGCCGCCTACTCAGCGTGATTAGCTCCACGTCGAAGGTCAGCGTCGCATTCGGGGGGATGGTGGCTCTCCGTCAAGGTTACACACTAGCCACAAGCAGAATCGACAAGGGTTTGCAAGAGTTTTCCCACTTGCATTTATACCGCACATTAACGAACCGACCGTGTACCACTATACTCTGCTCCAGCATAACATGGCAAAGAGTGAACGTTTTCAGCCGCTGTGAATCAATAAAAGGAGAAGCATGTGACAGCTCTCCTTGGGAGAGAGCTCTCACTTCCTCAAAATCGAGGAGTGTACGCCTATGGACACGTAGTTCGATGTCTCGCACCAAAGCTCCGATTGGCTCACCAAGGCCGTGACTCTTGCCGTTTGCCAAGTTATGGTGAAACAAAGTATAGTGGCCACCATGAAAATCAAAATGCCTAATGCACCTTATCACAATTGCTTCCTCGTTTAAATGAAAAACAAGATATATAAACTGGGTTCACAGAACACCGAGTGTCAAAGCAGTGAATCAATTCACGTGCATGTGTCGCATCCAACAAGTGTTGCTTTGGTCTCAGACTCTCAGTTACCACATTTCCCCGTGTATCGGACAAAAAAAGGGCCAACCCTAATTCTCTTGGAAGTACTAAAGCCAGTTATTAAGCTCGCATCTAGCAATTCGCTTACGTGCTTTCAGTGTTCCTACAGCTGCAGCTGTTTCTCGATTCATACTGCCAAGATACTTCTAGCAATCGGGTCATCGGGAGCCTCTCATATTCACGGTTTGTTGCTTTGTTTCGCCTGCAATGCCGGATTCGGTCATACATTCATGTTCCTGCCTAGATTCCGACTCCGAAATTAAGTGTGTCGTCCATTTCTGCCATGAACCTTTCAGCTTCGTTTGTCTACCCATCCGGTTTGTGCATTATGTTTGATCGTGCCACTAAGATCGAAGTCGAGACAGATGCGCTTAACAAGCCCGAAACAATTGAACATATTTGCCGGTTGATGCCAGCAAACCTGCTGCTACTTCAACACGAGCTAATGCACCATTCCTCTTCAGCCCATCAATCGAGAGATCGACAGAAGCACACCACTTGGCAACAAGGACGAAATCTAAGGCCATGCAGACACAACGGACGTCGAGATGAACGCTCGAAAGGATATATCCCCGGATGTCCCACTGCTCCGTAGGCGTAGTCTGGAGAGCAGATGACCTTGGCTCTCTGCCCAACGCTCATCTGCAGAGAACAAGTTAACGAGGTTGTTTCAGTAAGGACCGTGAACTAGCTGGGAGAAGCAGAGTTTCGAGACCCTTTGGAAGCGCAATGCTGCGCTAAGCCTCAGTGTCGTGACTGCGTTCGTTGCAGTCTGACGGCTGTGGCACTTGTTAAAGAAAGTTTAGGTCCTCCACACAATGCGTGCCAAAAAGAAGAGTGCCAGGAAGTTTTCATATTTTCTGAGAAAGGTGTGTTTAAAGGCACAGGACTGCTGATGACACATGGCAGCAAGCCTGCAACGAACCTCAGCGAAAACCGGGACAACAGCAATACCATTTCTGAAATCTAGAAATTTTCCCACGGTTGTCCAGTTTTTGGCCACCCCTGTCGCAGGGTTGCTGCCATGTATTGCTGTATTTTTGCAGTTTTTGAAGCCCTGGCTCTGTTCCCACCGAATTCTCTAAAACTTTCTCAGACCTTCCCTGGGTTACAGGGAGTTGCCTATACGCCATGTCACTAGTTGCGTGTCAGTACAGCCGAAGACAACGCCAGGCAAGGGGAGAAAGGGCAAACACCAGAAAGGCTGGGGAGATGGAGAGAAATCTCCTCTCCTCTCTGATGTTCTTAGTGCTCTCCTTTCTCCCTGCCCTCTCTTGTCCTCCTCTCCCATCGTGCCTTCCTAGTGCTCGCCCTTTCTCTCTTTGCCTGGCATTACCTTCACCTGCACTGCACGCAACTAGTGACACGCAGTATAACAATCCCCACTTGTGACAATTGCACGTTCCACATGTCAAAGCTATCTGAAACATTCCAAATACAATGGGTGATTTCATTTCAAATTGCCTAATTTCTATTTTTTGCAAAAAAAATATATGTTTTGGGAAGCAGTTCTAAAGAAAAGAGGGAAGAAACCGCAATTTTCCCACATCTTTTGTTCTCGAGTTACAGAGCGTAGAAGACGGCTGTGGCAGAAATTAGCGTCTTCCCCTTGCCCTTGCAGGTCGTATGTCTGACACCCTCTGCTGCCATTATTTTTTTCTTTGCCTCCTTTTAATCTTTTTTTCTAACATTTAGTAAGTACTATAAAGACACTCTGGATAGAATACATATTTATAAGTTTTTTTTTTTTCCTGTGACTGACAGCATGCTGAACACTGGTTCTTCTCTCAGGTCGAGTTGTTTGTCAACTCTTGACAGGTCCTCTACTTTGGCTTAAGACTTAAGAAATTATCTTTCTTAGATCTATGGAAAGCCGGAAACAAGCCGATTATAGATATATTAATATAACTCATATCTGTCAATTAGCCATCTCGCTATCATCGTATAAACAGTGTATGAAATAAAAAAAGTAGCATTTTTTAAATTAATTTTCTTAAAAACTTTATTCTTCTTAAATTTTTAGTTTTTGAATTCTTTTAGATAGAATTGTAGGCTATTAGAAAATGTAATCTAGAAATGTCATATTTTGGCTGTACGCCCTCTATCTGAACCGCAATCTTGTGAAATTAATGTTCCTTTAAACAAACAACACGCGTCCTCACCAACCTTGGGCGTCACTGTGATTTCAAACCTATATTTTGGTCACAATGTAAAAAAAAATATAACAAAATAGAACTTTTGATATTCAATATGGTTTAGAGTTTGGAATAAGACAAAAACATATAAACACACAACAAAACAGTATGTAGCGAGTCTTTAAAAATCAGAATGCCACAAAACATGTCAAGATTGTTTATCAAGGTTCAAAATAAACGAGGCTGGATACTGATCGTCCAGAATATTACGAAGGAATTAAAAATTGCCATGCTATTGAAATATCGTACGTAAAACTTCTGAAAATACATGCCGGGTTTTGTTCACCTCAGATCGTGGAGATCACCGACGGTTGACTGCACAGTTCTTGCAGCTAAATAAAATATGAATGTTCGCACACAGAACCAGTTTGAAATAAAAAATGTCAATGGCACATTCTTTGAAGGCAGTACGTTATTTAACTAGTTCAATCAGTTCCTCTCAAAGGCTGATATACTGATGGCACTTTTCGTTTTTCATCCTTCCTCTTTCCGAAACCAAAGCTGTGCACCAGTCTTCAACGTAATTACGCCTCAAGTGCACCCTCCTTTTTTTTTCTGTTTCATAAAAACAATTTGTGTAGGGAACGTATCACCAGCTAGTAAATTAATTTATAGCTGTGTAGCCACTACGAAGGTCTGAATGCTCTCTCCTTAGGTGCTCCACGCCCGTAGCTTTCACTTCACCACCCAAAACATTCCCCCTACGTACTGGTGTAGAAAAACTCGAATTGAGTCAGCAAAGCCAATGGCAAAGACAACATGCCTAAAATTGGAAGATGATGCTCTAAATCAAGCGCTCTGTGACGTCTTGTCTCTCCTTGTCCCTGTTTTCCCGAGGTGTTTCACATCTGATCAAACTCACACTTGACTGCGATTATTTTTGATGTCCTGCGACCCTGTTAACTGGCAGTTAAACAGATCATCAACGACGTTTATTCCCAAGGGACGAGTCAATAACTGTCAGAGACATTCAGTGGTTCTAAATGAACTTGATGCAGAAAATTCCAAACAAGTATGGGGTGCCCTGGGGAAAAAGTGTGCAGTGTTTTCTTCGTCGCAAAACTAAACCATGCATTGCCGGACGCCCAGCCTCCGTCAAAATGTACTACTAGTGGTCTGGACCAGGTACCAAAGTGTTGGAACCTTGCCTTTGTCCAATTAAAAAGTTCTAAACAATTTTAAAAATTCTCAATTAAAACATTCTCAATGAGAAAACGGCGGCCGACAGTGTCCTGCGAATACGTGGAGTTTAATGGCGTAGGTTACTGGGAATCTGTCTGCTAGTACTACATTTGGGCAGAGACTGAGCATTTGGCAATGCATAGTTTATTTCTGTGGTGGAAAAACACTGCAAACTGGTTTCCCAGACACCTGGTAGAAGAAACGAGCCCGACTGAGCATGGTGGCAGCCATGTGAATGGAGTACTGTCATGATCGCCTGTAGGAGAGATGGAACTAAAAGCTAAGACAGCTCGAGTTCACTTGCTCATGCGACTCCTCGTCCCAGCCCCTGATCACCTCCCCTTGCCGATGCGGAACTTGAAGGGTTTGCCCCGATCTCGGGACGGGTCGAACTGCTGCCCATTAGCTCAGCGTGCCTGCGGCAGGAGGAAACACGTCTGGGGTTCTGCGTTTCAGAGCCGGCGCTTGCCGAAGAGCATGGGCTCGCAATACACATTCTGCTAATTACCTCAAGCATTAGGTGAGCATGCTGAGAGGTGTAGTCACAGATGCTGTGTTTAGAGAAAAACCAATGGCGATGTGCAATGACATATTTCAAAATATTCCTTCATTAAACAAAGATTACTGAGAACTTCAGTCGAGGAAAATAATGTAGACCAATGGACTAAACGGTTGAAAGTGATCAAATGATATTTAGCGTGCCCACAAAAGAGGTGACCTAGGGCCCCAGGCATGATCTGGCCTGCAGGGTGGTTCATTCGTCCCACGGCCATCTCGATCTCGCGAAAACCTGTCTTAGTCCACGGCAGCCCTGAACTCATCCTCTTGTTTTTCGTAAGGCCAAAAGGCACGCTGCATAGAATTCCTACATACTTGTACTTCTAAAATGTTGTAGCTTCCTAGGCATCTCAATATACCACCCAAATTTTTTTCAATCCTTACAATGGCAGCTGACATTTTGCTCAGAGACCTGGGGGCCTATGTTCGACAAATGCTCTCGCTTCTCCTAAAAGAAACGGAAGTGACTGATATTGGCGTCTGATTGGTTAGAGGCTCAAATGACGGAAATTTCCCTATGAAAATGTGGGCGGAGATGGGTAAACCAAACGCGCCACCCCACCGGAAGTGACAAAACACTGATATATTGTTTCCTCGCTGTTTCGTCTGAAAAGGGAATGAGTCCATCTATGGTCTCTTCCGGCGTGAAACCGATTGACTTTGTCTCATTTAGTAATGGGTGCCTTTTTGTACCGGGAATGAGGCTCGGTTGTGTTTATTAGTGTGTGTGACATGAATGAGGAATATTTTATGAGTATCTGCCGCTGGCAAAAGATGCTTCAAAATGGATTGTGCTACCGCGTCGTCGAGAGCGCAGTGGCGAGGCCGGCAAGGCTGCGACGGCAACGTTTGTGTCCTGCGGAACCGTGCTCGTTTTACCCTTTACCATTATGCAAACAAAGCTGTGTTGGCGTCGTGTTGTTACTGCAATGATTGTGAATTCTAGTGAAACCAGCAAAACACCCAGTGTTGCGTTCTATCTCGGTAATGCACGTCCTATGCCGTGTTGACACATCGACATTGCCGTGTACTCGTGTCTCAACTTCACACTTATGCTAACTTCTGCAAATCAGTTACCGACAATGCAGCGTTACGACCACGGTACATGTAATTCTTCTCTTGTCTTTAGTGCTTTGTTTCTAAGTGATTTAGCTGTGGGCAGAGAGCATATCGAAATTACGTTGTCCAACTTCCGTTGTTTTGCTGTAATAATAATTGGGGTTGTGCGGATATTTATACAGCGTGTAGTTGGTCAGCCATTTCAAAGTTGTGACGAGTCACTCGATGTAGATGAGGCAATGTAGCCAGTGCAGTGCAACCGCTAGCCTGGGGTCTCTAACGTGCACCACGCAGTAGTGATACATCGACCGCACGCCAGTACGATGCTCATCCAGATCGAAACGGCAGGGTGAGGATTGAACCCAGAATCTCTGGGTTCTGCAGCGCGAGCTTTTGCTCCACGTGCTCTCGAGCTGGTGTGCACTAGCCCACTCTGCCACCGATCCCCTTGTTTTGCTGTACTCCTAATAATAACAGAAATAACACCCATGTCTGCTTGACATGTACATATGTGAGAGTGAACATGGCTTGTTCACAGCTATGCATAAAGAATGAGTCCACCTCCATGTCTGGGATGCGTCCGAATGAATTTATGACGTGCTACGGGTGGTGCTTTTACTGTACCTTCTAACTTTCGGTTCAATCCTGAAAATTAGCAGCTGTGAATACGTCATTTTAAGCTCAGTTCTGCAGTGCAATCTGCCAACTCACAATCGCACGCTTGCTCGATATACCCCAATCTTAGGGCCTCCAATGCTCTACATCTATTTTACTCCTTCGTGTTCTCAATCTTGCAGCACGCTATGCAACATTGAGAATATGTGTCTGGTAGAAGTTCTAGATGGCACAGTATTGTCAGACAGTGAATGTAGCACGAAAACTATCCGTGAACATGATGGTCCCTGCTCAGGGTTTCAGCTTGAACTAGCTACACAGCATTGTCTGATGAGTCTTCCAATTAATTTTGCAGGTTACGACAGTGATGCTCTCTTGTTAGAATCCATCCCAAGTCTCGGACCGGTGTCGTGCAAAGGATCTTGCTGTTGTCGTGTCACATTCCTCAAAGTCTGCAGCCCTCGCTATTCTGAAATGTCAGTTCCCAGAAGCGTGCAGTCATCCGAGCTTGTCGGACTGGCGCTTTCTGCCACCTGATGAGTTTACTAAGAGTGCATGCACTTTGACAGATGGCTGTGGTGTAGCAGTGGCGACAGCACCAGCCAGTAGAGCTGCCGTCTGTTACGCCCGAAATAAATGAGAGTATACCAATGCTGATATTGTTTTATTACAAAGTGGTTGTTAATTTTTTTGCTTTGCTTGCAAGTAGCTTGCCTCTCCAAGGATCAAATGAAGGTTCCTTGGTTTCACTCCTATCACATAGTGGAACACCTAAGTTCATCAAATGTGTGCACTTTGAGGTGAATAGCCTGAAGAGACTGCTGGCCCAACAGGGTTTGAAGCTCTGGATGGCCCATAGATGATGACCACCAACTGGAGCTTGGATATCTGGTTGATGACTGGAACCTTTTAGGTCCTCTTGTCACGCTGTCTGGGCAATCAGGCAGGTTGAAATAACTGTAAGACATTAGAATTATTGACTTACACAGTATAGAGAAATTAAATTTGTTTGATTATGTTTCAAGTAATGGATGTGATCATGTGTACATCACTGATGGAGTAGTCAACATGGTATACCAAGACTGAATGGGGCTTCACACAGCTCAAACTAGCAAACTAGTAATGTACTGTTAATTTGTTTCCATACAAGGGGACTCAAGTGTTTGTGGAGAACGTAGCGATGTCATTAACCCTTTGGCAGTTGTCGCCATACATTCACAGTGGTGATTACATATTTGAAAGTGCCCGCCTAAACGCGAAACTGCGGACACCGCAGGAGGTGTTGCTAGTCTGTTATGTTTTTGGTGAACTATAAACATTATATACATACGCTGTTTCACACTGCTGGGCTATTTATAGTTTTCAAA
This sequence comes from Ixodes ricinus, assembly GCA_037355805.1. Classification (NCBI taxonomy): domain Eukaryota; kingdom Metazoa; phylum Arthropoda; class Arachnida; order Ixodida; family Ixodidae; genus Ixodes; species Ixodes ricinus. The sequence continues at coordinate 87,365 of JAZHYW010037825.1, read as the reverse complement.
TTGGACGTGATGCTCTTTTCTCATACGCGATGTTCACTTCTGTACCGGCTGCTCTGGCAGTAGTGCTCATGGAAGGAAGCACAGGCGCTTCCGATTCAGACTCCTAACACTTTCGGTTTTCAATTGAAAGGATGGGACGCTCATCATCCGACAGGGAAGTTGTGTAAAGTACCTCTGGTTAGGTATCTGAAGCAGCTGGAATGTTGCGGAAGCGGATGCGCTAAAATAAAAATGAATGGAAGAAAGACTGACAATCATAATCCCTAGAGAGAGGGAACAAGGGGGACAAACACAAATCTCCAAACACAGCTAGGTGACTGGTGCACGAACACAGCTAGGTGAGTGGTGCACGACTGAAAAATTCAGCCTGGTCCTGGGTATCGAACCAGGGACCTCTCCATTCCAGTGGAGCGCCCTACAGACTGAGCTAACCAGGAGTTGGATATCAGGACCGGGCGGATCGTTTTCAGTCGTGCACCGTCACCCAGCTGTGTTTGGGGATTTGTGTTTGTCCTTTGTCCCCCTTGTTCCCCTCTCCAGGGATTATTACTGTTATTCTTGTCCAGCTCGCTTGGACCTTTGCATTAATTTCATTATCATAGAAGAAAGATGACAACTTTTTGCCGTCAATATTTTTATTTGGTGCTTCTAAACCTAAACAGCCTGCAAGCACTGTACCTAAACGGCCTGTGCATTGACGCTTCCTTATGCTATTCCTTTGCAAACAAAACCGACCACCTGGGATTGTCTTTTGGGAAAAACAAAACTCGACCGTCAAATGTTAAATAGATACTGTGCAAGAAAACAATGCCTTCGTGAACAGCTTCTGGGAGGCACAATGCTTATAGTTTGTGCACAAGGCGCATGCCTTTAAGTGGCGCACACGGCTATAGGACCGTTCGTCGAACGACAATTTGTTGCACGCCAACTGACAGCAGGGCTATTTGTCAAATAGCCTTGCTGCAGATGCACCGTATAATACCGTGCATCTGCCCATTCCACATTGAGTGCCCATTCCCAAATTCGCAAGATCTGAGAAAATATGCACAGTACATTTATATGTAAAACTGATGACCGGACAAGTACCCATCCCCCATTTTTCCGCAATTATCTCAATTATGAGTGGGTGCTTGCCCGGCATTTTACGGTACTTATGTCTTGTCCACCACAATTTTGGCAACTCTCTCAGTCACTAATGGAAAAAATGGATGGCAAATTGCGAGGCACTTGTCGAATGTTACATGAAACATTTCAGTCGTGCATGCTCAGTCTGTGTCGCGCACGTGGATGAGCTATGTTCTCTTTGTGTCGCTGTGGATGTTACATTCTCTCCGCATTGCTGTGGCTTCGTATGGATGGCGGTGTATGAAAACCCATCACAAAGTAGCATCTCTCCACCTCTTTCCGTCTGGATGACTTCCATGGCAACTTCAAAGATAGATGCGCGAAACCAAACCTTTTATAGCAGTCTGCTGATTCATGAACGAGTCATTGGAAGTCTCATTTCAAGATACCCAATACCTAAGTCAACGGTGCTGAGAAAATTGAAGGGTGTGGGACTGAAAAGAAAACAATTAGACAACTTTCTAAACAGAAACTGAATAACAAAAGTGACCGAATGCTAAGAAAACTAGTATACGGGCAACAAGATCTTCAAACATTATCTCCTGTTTTGCAACAAGTCCAAATGACGAATCCCCCTAAGATGAATTGCCCTATGTGACGAATTGCCCCGCTACGAGTCGCCCCATTACGAATTGTCTTTCGACGAACGGCTCATATCCTGGCAAACGCATACTCGATGAACCGTGGAGGTTGCATGCTCAATTATAGAACTGTAAAGTCACAGCCACGCAGCTCGTACATCATACAAAAGACGGTGTTGGCTGCAAATAGAATTCTGTGCGGACACACCTCGAGCACGGTAGAAGCCATTCACATGTATGCATCGAACATGCCTGAAGAGAGTTGTCCCAATGTGACTTCCTACAAGGAAGGCCCCAATGTCTGCACACTGTCTTTTGTGCAAAGGAATCTCTGTGTGACCGCAACTTAAACGCCGTAAGAAAGCAAGCTGTGGAACGCGCTGGCGTGCGCCCACTTTTATCTAGGTTGCCTTCGTATCTCTCTCTGGCGCTCACGCACCTTGAAGAGCAAGAGGATAATGGTCGTAACTTTTGCTCGCCTTTGAAGGAGAGCTTGCGCAAATGAGATTTTAAGCGAGCTCACCTTCCCACGCTATCGATTTTACAGATTGTACATTAGTGATGCTTGCGCTTGCTGCGTTACCTGAAAGGCAGCAGACTGTCCCACCAAGTGCCGTGCGAGTCGCAGGCGTATACTTTCCTGTAGTTCTCTTTCCTGTAAGTAGAGACGTAGTTAGCCTCCGGTCGCAGGATTTGAGGAGAGCAATCGCCTTACCTTTAGGCGCTTCGCCACATTCTTCTGGCAAAGTCGGGGCCCGAGAAGCTGGAAATGCGGTCCCAATAGTCGCCGAGTTCTTGATTTAGATCGGTGAAGAAGCTTTGACAGGTACGATGGAGTCGCAACAACAATACGTTACGTCCACTACTCCGCAGACGTGTTTTTGGCCGCTTCTCACAGGCGTCTGTCATGTTCCGAAACAGCCGATGCAGAGACTCGCAGCTGCGGAGCGTCCTTCGCAATAAGTTTAGCCCAATGTTTACCTACGATAATTATCACGTAACGAGGAACTTTTTTTGTTAGATGTTTAATTTAAAATAGAGGCGACGCAACTGTTGTGCTCGCACAAGATTGGCTGCCGTTGCTCCGCTAAAAGAGAAAAAGCACCTCCGCTTGCCGGAGAAACGGACGCTCGCGTAGGGACCAGGTTCCGCGTAGGTATGGCCTGGAAAGCGTAGGTATGTCAGGGGGACAGCGTAGCTCCTTCCACTCCCAAGGTTCGCTCTTGAAGTCTCTCAAAGAGTGACGGACCCCAATCTTGCAATGTCGTCAAGGCGACAAAAAGAGGGCAGTTGTATGGTGCGTGCCGTAGCTTGGATACATTCCTCCTACCCCTACGTCACTTCTGTTTCTAGTTTCTCAGAAGTCGAACATAGCTATCCTGGGCTGGCTTTCCAGAAACGTCTTAGCCGAGGCCGAGTGAAAGAAAGTGTTCATTGTCAAAGCTAGCGCCCAGGCGGAGTGGCACATCAAGTCGAGTCTCAAGCGCTTACGCGTCTCAAGCTTGCCGGGATTTCTTTCACAGTCTTAGCTAAGACGCTATTTCTAGCAAGACGGCCCTAGCTCCTCCAGTCCTGGAAAAGCAGGGCCACCTCGCCAAATGTCGCTGCGAGACCAACCAGCTCACTGTGGGAAATTATGCATGTAGCTACGCTCCTCCGCGAGTGAAACAGGTAATGATCAAGTGTCCGTCAGAAGCCCCAAGGTGAGCCCCGACGAGAGGCAGGGTGCGGCAGGCAAAGGAGAAGGCAGGCGGAGTGTCCCACCTGTGTAGTGCACCACCACGGTCTGCCCCGTCTTGGGGAAGGTTTGTCCTGCAGGAGAGGAAGGCACCATCACTTTCAAGTCCTCCAAACCCAGTCAAGCACTACAACGAGCAAGCTAGAACACTTTTCTCTGGTGAATTCTGCATGCTTCCTTCGTAGCGCTGAATGCCATTACTGCCATGTTGCCCTTATGTGTCACTGGTTTCAACAATAGTGTCTGCCACAAATAGATGACCCCAAGACCGGCTTTAAAGGGGGGTGCAACGATTGTAAGATTAAAAGAATTTGCATCTCGTCATTTTTACGTTGTTTATCGTGTCCCGAAGGATACAGAAAACATCTCCTCCATTAAGAAATGTCGCGATTCCGCTGCATAATCGCAAAGCAAAAGTCGAGCTTTTTCCCCTCCTGCAGCCGCAAGTGGCAGCCGCGAAGGAACTACGGCGAAAAGATAATGTGACCTCGGTCGGCTCTAAGCTGCAGCATAACGCCCGCTAATGTCAGCAGAGAGAGGGAGAGGAAGCGTCCTCCGAGAGAGCACACGGGAAGCTACACGGCACCCCGAATTACGTCACTAGGAGGGGGACCGGGTGTGACCCTGAAGACTGGGAGTGAGTTGAGGGGTGCCAGAAATGGCAATATTTATCTTTTTTTTTTACACAACAACTAGGACACGCAGGCAAAATCTGTTTTCTGTTCTTTACTTTAGAAGGGTCAGAGGGCAACTTCCACAAATGTTTGACCGAAGTCCGGAAATCATTGCACCCCCCTTTAAGGGAAGCTGAAGCACTTCTCAAGAAATCCTAGTTAGGAGCGTGCTTTCCATACAGTTTTTGTCCCGTGAAATCTGTTTTCACACTTAACTACCATAAAATACCGTGGAAGTGCCCACTTTGTTCGAGCGCCCACTATTAACATTTCCCAAACTCAGGCGATTCTGGAAATTATACATTACGCACCCGATTAGACCGGACAAGCGGCCATGCCTAGATTAATCCAGTTTTCAGTGAAAGTAAGGTGGGCACTCACCCGATATTATACGGTAGTTCAGAAGTAAATGGAAACAGCATTTATTTTGAAAAATATGAGCAGCGATTGCCACAGGGCATACGACGAGCGTCTCTGCCACCTGTTATCTGTCCAAAGCATTGCAACGTCGTTGTCATCAGCCTCGAACCAGCTTTGTGGCGAGCAAGGGTCATCAGACTTGGCCGATGACGCACTTTTGCTAGTATCTCTCTCCACTTTCACGTACTCCTGCGCTTGGCGCGGTCGGGCGGAACTACGTCAAAGTTTTAATTGGCGATTACGGCACTCCTACCAAGATTGAAAGAAAACTTGGGACACAATTTTTAATGTGCCTACATTAAAACTTTGTTTTATTTATTTTTTATTCCAAGGACTTCCTCAGCTTCCCTTTAATATTTTGAAAACTTTTCAAGATAGCGTTTTTTTTAATGTTTCGCACATACAGTTTCACTGTCGGGAGTGCACTGGGCTTTCGGGATATCAAAGGCATAAAAGGGAGTGGAGGGGAGGCTTATGGGGCTTCAGCCAACCCCCCTCTCCCCTTGACAAATTCCTGAAGCACATGCATCAGCGAGTGTGGGTAATTGCAACAACAACAGCGCAAGACAACAACACACACACAGGACACACACCCAGGAGACACACAGCACTGTGTCTCTTGGGTGTATGTCCTCTGCGTGTAGAAGTCTTGAACTGTCTTTGTTACAATGCTTTACCAACTTGCCCAAGCTGCCATCCTCGCAAGTTTTGTGGGAGATCGGTTCCTTCTGATCAATCTTTGTGATTAGCATTCTTTGCATGCAAAATTTGTGAAAATTCAGCCAGTGTCCAGTGCAAGTTTCTAAGCGAGCCAGACAAAGCACAAACATAAGAGGGGTGGGACCATTCAAAGTTCTCCACGCCGACTTGATTATAGCGTCGTCCCACTAGAGCGACAAACACAGATTTTTGTTTGGCGACACCACAAAGTTTCGTGTTACTGATGCTGACCCACTGTAATGACCAACACCCGCGACAAACGATCGATGACAGATGAGTTCTTGTCTGTCGTTGGACTTGAAGTGCAGCAAGCAGCCCCACTGAGGAACATCTCGCGTATATGAACTTATCCTCCTCGCCCACTTGTACCTTCTGTTGTTTCTCTTCCCACCCTTCTACCCTTCCTCCCGTGGTTCGCTCCACCGCTCGACCTTCAGGGAAGTCCTTTGCGGCCACTGATTGTTCCTGCAGTTCCAGGTCCCTCGGTTGCTCGTAGTGGTCGCGGGTATGGCTTCCTTGCTGGCGGTCGTGTTGCGAAATGGAATTTGCTGCGGCTGGTTTTGCTCACGAAAACTTAGTGCGCGAGGTGGCGCTTCAAGACGCTGAGGTCTATGCCCCTGCATCAGGATGGATACACCGATGTTCGAGGACTGACCAAAAAAGACCGCTCACCACGAAGTAGGACACGACGTTCCGCGGCAAGCCATTCCGTCAGACGAGATACTTGTCATCACGTTCTGTGATAATCGGGATGCTGTATCGTCCCCCAAAAATGCCTGCCCTCGATCATTCGGATATGAAGTTATAAACATCCTCAAAATCGGAGTGAAATTCTGTGGCGCTCACCTAAAATGCCTCGAACGACCCAAAAAAGGAACGATTCGGGAATTCTAGTTCAGAAAAAGTTTGCTGTCAATTGCCACGAATGTTTGCGGAAAGTCGCCAACGGCAAATGAAGACAAGCGGAAGCTTTAATCAAGAAATAAAGTAATTGTCTCCACTTTCAATGTGTTTGTTGACGCGTTTTACGGCCAAAGAGCAAAACATGAAAACCACGTCGCCAGACTCTCTTTGTCTGTGTATTTTTAACTGTTTTGTTGAAAACTCTAGTCCCACTAGGGAACAAGCTTCCCTGTCCCCGTGTTCAGCATCATGTCCGCCAGTTGGGACGGCGGACCCTAGAGGTCTGCACGGACCGAGATTTAGAAGCTTGGCCCTGCCCGGCCCGCTGTCTCGTGGGTCTGGACCCGCCCGCAGCCCGCTATCTATTTCTGACAGCCGGCCCGGCCCGACGCTAATTTTCACGGGCCCGCTGAGGCCCGCTCTATTTAGGACCAGTATGAATAGCCCACAAATTGCGCGGCATGGCAGCTCACTTGTCACTGCTACACATATCTTGATTACGGAACCGTAAGTCAATGCTGTAAGCATCTTTTTTTTGCTGTTATTATTAGTTGGACGTTATTTTCTGCGACCAAACCCGCGCGGAAAGGACGGAAAAACAAAAATGACAAGCAGCAGTAAACAAAACCATGTGACAAAGTTAAAAAGAATGGAAACGTCGCATGGGGTTTGGACAAAAGACAAACAAAGTTCTAAATTGCCCACTCACAATGCGTGGAACAAAAAAAAAATACTTCGTCTTTTGCAGTGGTTTGCGGAAAAAATTTTTTGTTATTATTAGCTGCTGTTATTGTTATTATTAATGGGGGTCCGCTGTTATTAGCTTAATATTGTAATTATTAGCTGCACGCACTCGTACAGTACAGATGGTTTACGCCGGTGAGGGTGCGCATTGTGTAGCGCGTGTGTGCGTGTTGGTGGTGAGAAGCGATGGTACAAAACGGAACGACGCCGCTAGTACTTTGGAAGAGTATTTGCTGCACACACACCGAACCGTAAAAAATATGCACGCACATACATATGCTTTCAGCATTTGGGTCTCCCCCACTGTGGTCCCTCTCCCAACCCACCTAACACAACCTAACCCAACCCCCCCCAAACACGCTTCCAAAAACATTTCTGCTAAAAGAGAAAAAAAAAGTAATGGCCGGCTTGGCCCGCCTTGTAGAGTTTAATGCAAGGCTTGTACCTAGCCCGGCCTTTCATGAATGTAACCATGAAGCCCGAGCACGCCCGTGGGCCCAGGCCAGCCCGTGGCCCGCGGGCTGGCCCGTACCCGTGCAGATCTCTAGCGGACCCCCACAAACAGGCTGTCTGTCGGTGTCGATTGTTGCTGTTTGTCGCTCTAGTGGGACACAACTATTAATGGAGTATAGTGAAACCCAGAACTCCTGGATCTAGGTCATCCCAAAAATGTAAGATTCTGTGTACACAAAAATAGTCACCACCACCAACCTTGGGGAGAGTGCTTGCCCGGTGGTGAATCAGTGGATTCAAAAGCAGGTTAATGCTGCACTTTGAAGCTGTTCCTTAGGGCCATAACTATAAACAATTATCCTTTGTGTATGTGCTTGCAACCTATAATCGCAATTCCAATGACTGTTGTTCTGTGCCTATAGATGCTTTGCACCATACGCTCATCCCGTCAGCTCTCCAGCCACCACCAAAGAGGGGAAGGAGGAACTCCCCTCTCACCGGGACTCTCTTGTGTGTCCCAGACGTGCTCAGACGTCGCTATTCTTCCTCTAGAAGATTATGCAAGATTAACCCTTCACTCAATATTCGTACAAAAGCAGCTTCCCCCTCTTTCTTTTCCGTGGTGGTGCGAAATGGAGGATGTGACATCACTGCAAAGCATGTATAGTCCTGTCCCAATACTTGCTAGTTAGCAGGTAAAGCAGTTATATAACGCTTCCTACGTTATCATGGAGCACAGTGTTGTCGCGTGTCGGTCGACTGGTCAATGTGACAGCAGTTTAGGAGAGAATTTGCATGCAGATGATGCTTCCTAGTGCCAGACAAAATAAAAACAAGAGGTCACACTCCCACGTGAAAGCAGTCCGCCTGCACTTCGTCCTAAAGAACCGCAAGATAGAGCACATGGAAGTATGACGTCGAGCAAAACGACCTGTAACAATTTCTGGCGTCGTGTACGGTCACCAAGTGCGCAAGCATGCGCCTAAACACGCGCACTCGTCGCACGCGCGCGTGAGCCAACCAATCTACAAAAGAGCGCGCTTGCTCCATCGACTGCAGTCTGATGCCAAGCTGCAGAAACGAAGCGCTGCACAGGTGAGGCCATCGCCGGCATTTTTCCGCTTCAGCGATTCGCCCCACCCGCCCGACCCACTTGGCATTCCTCGAAAACGCTCGCTCAACGAGGAAAAGTGGTAGGCGAGGCGCCGCAGCCTGTGGCACTGCTCGCACGCGCACACACGCCGTTCGCGAGTTCTGCGTCTCGCTGGCCCAGCCCCGAAGCCGATCGAAACGCGGATAGATTTTAATACATAAAATATATATATATATATAAAGAGCCGGCACACTCATGATATTTTCAGCTCGAGGAGCTTCCTGGCATCGCACCGGTCCGTCCTGTGCGTGCCGCCGCGAGGGACAATGGCTGTCACATCGGGTGTACACATCTGCGTGTCACACTCACCATCTCCCGGTTTAATGGTCTGCACTTCCACTCCCATGTCGAGCGTGATTCGACGTCGCGAGCTTGCCTCGTCAACAAATCGCCAACGGCGGAACGTACTACGGATCGCACACCACCGTATTAGGCCTTTCCTGCGTCAGGGAAGGGAAGCGCCGCTCCCAGTGTTGTCCGACGCTGACTCCTCTGTCGGGTCGCAGAAATCCCTACGTGTGCCTCAAAATTCCCGAGAGGCGCCAGGTAAGTTCCCTACGCCTGTCCCCAGAGTCCCCAGGCTGCTGGTGCGCGCACGCCGCGCGCACCAGAAAGCTGGTTGCATGGCGTCAGGCTGGATTGCATTCACAAAATATATACATAGCAATCTTTTTTTTTTTTTTTTAATTTTGACTGAAATTATTTGCAGTTTGTTACTTTTGATTAGAAGTCACCGAACTTACATGTTGCTATAAGATTATTTGAATTAATGTAATTTAAAATGTTTTGGGTAATTTGCGATTGTAATTCATTGTTTTCATATAAATTATAACTCGTTACTTTTAGTAAAGTATTGCAATAGACTTACTCCGAAAATTCGAAGCGCCTCATTGCGGCGTAATGCCACGTTATGCATTGTGGGAATCAGTGGGAAGCAAAATCCATACGCGCTCCGCCCTGCAACGTTGGCCCACAGGTTCCCAGAATGCAACACCCGCGGTGACGGATTGGAAGTAGTCTATTCGTTACATTTGACGAAAGTATTGTACTTCGTTACTTTTTACTCAACTATTGTAATCTCTTACTTTTCACTAAAAGCAAATGTGCGATTTCAGCATCAGTAATTCCAAATTCCAACTGTGCCACCATGTCTCGCTGAGGCACAGTGGCACGGAGGAACAGGCTGAAGGCTGGTGTGTGAAGGGGGGGGGGGGCGGAAGTTCCCGGTAATTTTGTAGCGTGAGCTACACTGGCCGAGGTTGAGCAGTTTCGCGTGGCTCCCAAAGAGCCGTGCTGCGCATGCGCGAGGAGCAGTGACGTCACACGGCGCACAGCTGGCGCGCCGGAGCCGCCGCCGCAAAGCGCGCCTCGCCGGTCTGCGCATTCCAGAGGAGTGACGTCATAGCCGCGGCAGACGCACTGGCGCCGCCGCGTGCCCAGCTGTGCGCCTCCGTTGCGCAGTAGCCAAGTCTGACGCTGCACCGGAGCCGCTTGATAGCGCCTCTCATTTTGTGCGCATAAGCTCACGCTACGTATATCCTGGCATAGCCGAGCTAAGCCACCGCAATTTTTTTTTCAGGGTGCCGAAGTGGCCAAACTTTCCTGTCCTCCTCCTGAAAACTGCACCAATGGCAGCATTGTCCTTTGTCATTCGAGGACACAGATTGTCTGGACCTTGATTTTTAGGCGGCTAATCAATATCCTTCAAGTAGTTCTTCTGACTCGATGTTTTTCTTTAGAAAAGGGCACTGATGCGAACATTACCGTTAAAATTTCTAAGTCTTCTGCTTAACTTTACTTTGTTCATATCTTAAAGGCTCTCCTGCCCATCTCCCCCGACCTCGTGACCACTGCAGCTGACCGTTTCAATAAAATAACTATAAAAAAAAGTGGCTGCCTATTAGTCTTATTGCTCTTCTGTAAGCTTGGGGGGCTTTGGCAGCGTCAAGACTACCCGAGCGGCCATCGCTGCTGAGCAACTACCAAAGCCACATGCAGACAGTGGCGGTCCCAGACATTGGTTTTAGGGGGGCGAAGTTGCTGCTTAAATAACAAAAAAGGGGCATCACACTTTTTTGTGAATAAAGATTCTTTTTATTAGTCCCACTGTTTGCAAGTCGGAAATGCGCAACATGCATAAACCTTTGCTCTCAATATAGGCTGTAAAATAAAAAATATTGGCTGTGAAATAAAAATATTATAAAAAGTGATCGATTTGGGGGGGGGGTCGGGCGGTCGCCCCTGCACCCCCCCCCCTTAGGACCGCCACTGCATGCAGAGAGATCCGGATGATGCCCCACAGTCAAGACTCAATTCAACTCAGGGGTTTATCCAGGATTTCAGCTTTGGGGGGTGTCGAAAAGATTTTTGGGTGTGTTACAATTTATTGTTGCTGGGGGAAAAGGGGGTCGGGTTGCTATTATTCTATGGTGCTAATATATGTAGGCTGTAAAATTGAAAACCACTAAAGTCTAAATATCAACAGTCTCGTTTTTCGCTGATTGGACGGAAAAAATAATATGGTTACTTATATTTATTTAACCTTTTTCAAAACGCATCCAGTGGTTAATTTCGTCGCTACAGTATTTTTTAAAGCGCAGCTCTTAGGCGCCCGTCTCCGGCTTGAGCGGCGTCGCCGTTGGCGTCGGCGTCGCTGTCAGGCGGAATACGCGGTGCATTGTGGGAAATGTCCCATAATGCAACGCGCGGGGAGGAAAGGAGGGGAAAAGGAGAATATAATAATATCTTTTATTATTTTTGAAAAAATACATGTGCAAGGACGAGGAGAGGGGAGGAGGGAGGAGGGGCTGAAGGATGAGGGAGAAGAGGAGGGGGAGGAGTAGCGAGGAAGATGAGGAGGGGGAGGAGAAGCATACCCTTCCCTCCTCCTCTTCAAGAGACTGCGCTCTAATTCGGCGTTACAGGTGTTGTAGATGTCATTTTTTTCCTTGACAATATACAGTATATGTGTGTGTGTGTGTGTGTGTGTGCGTGTGCGTGTGTGTGCGTGTGCGTGTGTGTGTGTGTGTGTGTGTGTGTAAATATACACAGACATCACTAAAGGTCCGAACATATGTACGGGGAACTGTGCTATTCTTGGCAGACCTAAATCAAGCCTCATATCAATATTTTCGGCATGGCGAAAATTGGAGATGCAGTAAATGACATTACAAAAATAACTCAATGATCTTCTCTACAGTTGGTACTCAGATAGTCTATAAGATTGTAACAGAATATTTTAAAACGATGCTTTATATACAGTTTTTACACAACTTGTCTGTGATCTCCACACATCGCAATCCTCTACACCCATGTTTCCTCCTCCCAGTACCCTCTGACATGGTTCTTTTGACTTGCCTTCACAAGGCACGACGTGGTTTGTTTGCCCAGATACGATATGTCTGGAGGCACAACGACTTTTACGAATCTCGAAAAGTTACAGTCCAGGTTTGATTTTCACGCAGCTGCCTTATTCAAGAAGTTTAATTCGTAAATGTACATTTATTATATGATTACGGGCTTACCACTAGCCTAAAAGTAGAGCAAGTTAGAAATACAAACTTTTAATAAGTGTTCGACAAATCTCAAAACATTGTGGTGGAACACTCTATACTTCGTTTCAACTTGGGTCCAGACGCAGGCGGAGGCTATCGAGCGCGAGCTCCGGGCTTTCAGCGACCTCGCCAAGCACGCGCGCTCGTGCAATGCAAGCACTTTGATTTCAGGGCCACACGCTCTGCGCTCGTAGGCAACGGCCGCGTCTGGACCCAAGATGAAACAGAGAGCATATACCACAGAGCCGAAGTTTGGCGTATCGTGGTCACATCGGAGGAACAAACTATGGCACGCAAACCGATTGGACTATGTTATCGCTAAGAGGACGTCCGTCACCCTTTTAATGCGAATAGCATTCTTTGGATACTTCACGCACTTTTCGTCTATGTATCTATCTATCTATCTATCTATCTATCTGGCTATCTAACCTCTTACGCCCGCGGGTCGATAAATAAATAAAAAAGACCGGCGCCGGCTGGGATTCGAACCGTTGACCCTTTGATCAGCAGGCAGACGCGCTAACCACAGAGCTATGAAGGCAGTCATTCACCGCACTCTAAACAGTTGTTTATATCTTTACCACATAGGACGCGCTTTGCAGCGCTGTCACAACTACCGGTGCGCGCGCGTTCCATGCACGAGGGCTAGCTACCCTCTCCCGCGCTCACCCTCTCCCTCTAGCTCACCCTCTCCCGCGCTCGGGAGACCTCTAGCTCAGCCCTCACGAGAGCGGAGATAGTGAGCCCACTGCCACCTAGACTGAAGGCCCCCGCACTCGCCCCGTGACGTCACCGCACCAAGCCCCTCCGATCCGCCAGCTTGCGCAGCGGGGACGCGCGAGCCGACCCGGTACGCTTTTTCTTTAAAGCCACTTGAGTTACTTCTGAGGGCGCTCATTACAGTTATCCAGTAGTGTGCGACTAGTAAACCATTGGGATTAGAGTCTGAGTGTGCGGGAAGGTTGAAAACAGATGTTTCTGGCTATTGAAGAAATACGGCAGTGAAACGAACGATCACACGAAAAGGCAGTGGGAGTGTTCTAGAGAACATTTATTCGCATTTGGCACTCGCCGCCAGGCACAGTTGGAGAATGAACTTAACATTCATTTACAAAACACGCACGGAATTTAATACAGGTCTTCGAGATATTTACAGCCACATATCACACATACAGTCAACCTGAAAGTCATACATGTCTTACAGAACTTGCTACTTACAACTGGCATTCAGCCGAAGCATACAATCAGTGTGATAAAAGGTAGCCTTGCATTACAGGGATTGATTTTAGAGCTTTTACTTCAACGTCTGAAAGTCTCCTCTGCTTAGACAGTCTAGCATGCCCCTGCTTTCGGCGATGGCATCGGCTATCGTAGCTGCATAGTTTTTCTGGTAGCTGCATAGTTTGTGCTGTGTAAATTTGGAAACCCATTCGGCGATTTATTTTGAATATTAGAGCCGTAGTTCAATGTGTGTATATACAGAATTAATATGTACAATCTATTTGACTGAATAAATATTGTATTACGCCACTTTCCTTCTTCAACTAATGTGCTTACTAATATATGCACTGCGTCAAATTCTTTAACCGACAAGCATATATCTAGGTACTGCCAAGTATTCAATTTTGGCGGTCCAAATATGTCGCGAATTAAGGTCTGATGGAAAGTACGTACAGGTCATAAAATAATCGAACGTTTGTACACTAAAAAATTCCGACTTGCTGGGTGAAATCTTCCCGTGTGCCTCTCAGTATTTCTGTTTGCTGAAAAATTATTGGGTTAGGGAAAATGGGTGAGGTTTGATTATATTCCTGCAGCTGCAGTCCTTCATACTATTTATCTACGGACTTACCACCAATAATCTGGCTCTTAATTGAATAAAAACAAGTAGAGTTCTGATATTATAACCCTGGTTCGCAATTGGTGCAGCACAGAAGTTCAATGATTGAATGTTTATTTACAGCTAAAAATGGAATGGCGATGGACTGAATTGCAAACCAGTCGCATGAAATCTATCACTAAGTAAGGTCGGTCAAATAGCGTTAGTGCTTCTTTACCATCTCATCATCATGCAACCTACATCGTCACAAATGTCATCGAGCGAATGAGAAAGCTGGGCCCAAGCATTCTTCCTACCTTGTCCTCCTGTTGATGGGCCTTCTTTTCAATGAAGCTTGCTCCACGTCGTCCAGAAGGTTATCCAGCCACGAACGTCACAAATTTCGCCAGAGTCGCACACATCATTCGGCACCAACGGGAGCGAACGGAGAGATCTCGGTGAGCTACCGCCGCAGACACAAAGCAGCTCAGGGGCTTGCGATGCCGTTCGCTGATGGGCGAAGATGGAGGCATTATCGGGGCTCCCTCGAGCAGTTCCGGTACACAGCACCGCCCAATGTCGCAGTAGGCATTCGTTAACGAAAATAAGTTCGTCGAAAACGGGTACTGCAACAAGGAACGGCCAGTACGATGACAGAAAAACAAGCAGCGCACATGCCGACAGCAACCCGCAAAATGGCGACGGTTTCTCCCGGTTCGCGTACGACCAGTACGACGGTGTAGCAGCTAGCGCCACCTCGTCGGGAGGCGAGATAGTTAGGAGCTTTGAAATTTCTGGGGCAAGGTGCGATGACGTCAGCAGAGCAGGAGGGGAGTTGCGAGCCTGCGTGTTCTATGAATGAGCCCTCGTGCATGGAGACGCGCCGCACCGGCGTAAGCGGTCACAGCTGTAAGCGCGTCTATGAGTAAAGATATAAACAACCGTTTGGACATTACCGTTGGTTGAGACTAGCTGAGACGCCGAAAGTCTGGTCGGTACTCATTTTGAGTGTTTGTGCGTATGGCGCGTGCTTGGCTCGCGCTTCACTGAGTCACAAACGCACGTGCTGCTGCGAGACGTCGCGGGCTGAGAAGTGTCAACAAATTTAGAATCGCCTCAAGAGTGGGCCTTCGTCTCAGGAGTGTGCCGGCCTGACGAACGCATAACTCCGCACCGTTGATGCTATTCGCATTAACGTAGATAATCATTCCCAGTGATGGGTTCTCGATTTTTCACTGATGATCAAAACATGCCTTGCACCTACGTCATATGATGACGTCGAACGCCGGTAAGCACCATGCTGCTGGTTGACTCGACGGCCCTTCGCAGCGAGAGCAATGGTAAACCGGTCAGCTGCGCCGTGGCTCGGCTGTCCCGACAATCGGTTTCGTCGGCATGTCCCGCGAGACAGAGTAGCCGTCAAGTTAGAGAAGTACGAGCAGCAGGAAAGGGATGCGGCCTCGTATTACCGAGTTTGCGGGACGCATTTCATAGCGGCGAGCGACGGCACTTTTCTATCGTTGTTTACGTTCGCGCACGCCTTTGCATCGGCTTTTGCCCGTTCGTGGTGTAGATGCACTTTTCCTTCCGTTACATCACGCCGTTTCCACGCTTCGAGCGCACCTTCGGGGCTCCCGGCCGAGTACGGGCGAGTGTCGCGCCACGAGCCCGGCCGGACGGCGGTCGGTCGGCGCCCCACAGTGCAAGCTCGCCGAGACGCCGCCACCGGGGCATCGGTTTGTGCCGTCCGCGAGACGGTAACCTTTGCAACGAGCGAAAGTATGCAGGCGAGGCGGTTAGCTAGGGAACATCAGAATATAAGCCCTGAGACAATGAGTGTTGTCTTGCCCGTTATTTTATTTATCCTTGCATCAGGGCTTGTTATAACGGTAACCTTCAGTTGTTTACGCAGTACTTCGCAAAATCGTAAATTTTATTTTTCTACAAGCGACTCCTACAGCCGCTCGTCAAATTTTGCAACGCGCAAGTAAGCTTTTTTTTTTTTTTTTGTGACACGACAGTTGTTTGCGTCAAAACTTAGCGGCATATCGAAACTTTCTGCTCGTAGCGCAATCGACACCAATGCCGAAAAATTCCGCACGTACTGGCTAAACGTCATCATCGTAAGCTCGGCTCGTTTTTCCAGTTCACATCTAACAAAACTAGGTACCTTTGATGAAAATATGGTGCATGTCAGCGCATGTCCGGGCAGTTAGCGGCATCCTACGCCTTGGTAGCGCATCCGCGTGTGAAGTCCACCACCAGCATGGCGCATGCAGGGCCCCGTCCTTCCCTAGCGTGACGTCACGTGCAAGGCATGTATTGTGGTCACATGTCTTTGTTGGCGTTTATGCATAGTTCGAAGTGACTATATAAATTGGCTTCTCAACTTGTCCCGCTATGATTTACTACTGAAATGCCCGAAGGTGATGGACTCATTATTAGAAGGTATGAAGACATTGCTCCCCTAAAGTCCTAAAGTGAAAAGAAAAAAATATTTTTTCCCTCCGATGGAGAAAACAAGTTGAAGGGGAAAAAAATGGGAGAGGCAGGGGGCGCTCTTTATGTAAGGGGGAGAGGGAGGCTGTCTGGGGGGGGGGGGGGCGTATATATATATATATATATTTTTTTTTTTTGGGGGGGGGGGGTGTATAAATCCTGATTCATCTCAATCCCATTAATTTTAACCCAGGGTACAAAATGGGGACATGATGACCGGGGAAGAAGCTGCTATACTGCTGCTTGTCAGCTTGGTGGGCAGAAACGGTACCAAAATATTTAAACAGGAATTAATGAGTTAATGAATTCAGAAATTCTATCACTAACTATTTTAGCAGCGACCCATGATCTGTTGTTTTTTTCCTTTGTTTGTTGTATATTTAATATTGTTGACTTGTTACTATTTTACTATCTTTGTTTCATGTATGTGCTCTTCCCCCTCTGTAATGCCTTCGGGCCCTGAGGGTACTTTCAATAAATAAATAAATAAATCATATACTAAAATTGTTAGGCCCGCTTCAGACGGGACAACTTTGTTTGAGGTTGCCGGAGGGTTGTTCCCTAGCTTTCCCTAGATCAACACGAATTGCTGATATCGGGTACGGCGCGAAACAAACGAGCAACTCGGGGCAATCCGAAGACAGTTTCAAGCGGTAGCAGGCCAACCAGGGACGCGAAATTTTCACGTGATACCCCGTGCTGGTGATGATGACAACTAAAGACTTGGTTCTGGTTTTAAATTGATCCGTTTTGGAAACAACCCGTTTCAGAAAGATGAGTTAGTAATCTCAACGCCATTTAAAGGTATAAAAACACGTTTACAGCTCGTAACTGTGAGCCTAGATAGTGCAAGAAAAATAAAATTTAATGATGTGTGAACGCGGGTGGCCCGTGTTGCTTGTGTTGCAACGTCGAGTCGCTGGGAGAAATTGCCCCGTCTGGAGGCGGGCCTAACCAACACAACTTAGACAAGCAGAAGGCCTTCGCACCGTCATCTCAGTCAGATCGATCGAGGCCTGAGATTGGGCGCGAGTGCTGTGTCAGAGTTCGGCTGGGGTTCATGTCCAACCAGCGCGTCGAAAGTCGGGCTCGGGCCCCATAGCCGAGTTAGCGCGATCCGACTCTGATGACGTTTTATGAAGGGAGAGGAGGCTATGCGGAGGCTTTCATTTTTCTATAGGCCTCACGCAGTACGAGAAAAAGAAAATGGTACAATGCCTTTCTGTTTAATTGTAAGCTTAGTGTGAACGCCTTGCTTGTCTAGAAATTTTAGTAGTGTGCGTAGTGCGTACTGAAGCATCTAGCTGTAGGCCATAGGATGGAGAGTAGAAAAATAAAAAAAGGGGCTAGATGGTGACGTGCACACTGAATATTTTACCACGATTCGAGTCGGTCATTTCCACTATATTATCCCCTTGAAATTAGGAGTCTAATACCCTCTTTCACGAGCACTTTAAAGGCCATCACATCGAATGCCTTAATTGAATCGGCAAATCAGCTCACGACCCGCACTTTAAAGGGATACTTCAACGAAATTTGAAATATATCCGTCGTGTTCAGAAATAGGCTGAATATGATCCACAATATCCGTAAATGACAATCCCACGTTTGTATTTTGAGCCTGATGATTGTATTTCTCGTTATAAACGGCCCACTCTGGCAAGCGCTCGCTGAGCAGCCAGTGGAGAGCACGTGACATCCGCCGCAATCGTGACGTAGATTGTCTCGGAACCAGAGAAGCTGCGGCGAGGCTGACGTCGAGAGGATGTCCTAGCCGGGATCCGGTACAGGACGCTTTCGGTGCGGTCTTTTCGGTGTACGGACTTTTCGGTGCGCGGACATTTCGGTGCACGGACATTTCGGTGCGCGGACTTTTCGGTGTGGGACTTTTCGGTGCGCGGACATTTCGGTACACGGACTTTTCGGTGCACGGACGTTTCGGTGCACGGTCAATCAAAATCGCGAGATTTTTTTTTCTCTAAAAGTAATAAGCACTGTTTTAGCCAGAAATTATTTTTTCGCACTTTATAAATTTGTAGACTTGGTCATCCATTTGGATGTTGTGTTTCGTTTGCCGGTGTCTGTTTTCCGACGTACGCACTAGACGCATCACATCGTGTTTACGCGTTGGGTCGATACAGGCGTTCTCGGCGCCTTCTGTAAAGGTGTGGGCTTTATTATTGGTAATCTGGTGTAGGAAAGGCCCCAACAGCAAGAAGCTTGAGATGGTTGAAAATTACCCGAGACATGTGATGCGACTAGTGCGTACGTTGGAAAAGAGACACCGACAAACGAACCATAACGTCCAACGTCTCCAATCCTCACGCAGGATGGTACTGCGCCTAACGAAGTCACTTAGGTCGTATATCAGTAAGTGGCGTAAATGGATGATTAAGTCTAGAAAAATATAAAGTGCGAAAGAATAAATTTCTAGCTAAAATAGTGCTTATTACGTTTAGAGAAAACAAAAAAGGAAACTCGTGATTTTGATTGGCCGTGCACCGAAATGTCCCTGCACCGAAAAGTCCGTGCACCGAAATGTCCGCGCACCGAAACGTCCCACACCGAAAAGTCCGTGCACCGAACAGTCCGTGCACCAAAACGTCCGTGCACCGAAAAGTCCGTGCACCGAAAAGTCCGCACCGAAACGTCCTACACCGAAACGCCCTACACCGAAAAGTCCTAGACCCCTATAAAAAACCCAAAGCTGCTTTTGTACGAATTTTGAGTGACGGGTTAATCTTCTATATTCTTGTAGAGGGACAATAGCGACGTCTGGTACGCACAAAAGAGAGACTCGGGGAGAGGGAGTTCCTCCTTCCCCTCTTCTCTCGTGGTGGTCATTACAAACGAGGCGTTAGCGACATCCGCCAGGTGCTCTTTGCCAATCGTTTAATTCGTTTTAAAATTCCTTTTCGTGTCTTTTTCAACAAGAGATTGGTGTGTCTGATGTGACACTGCTTCCTTGAACACGAAGAAAGAAGCGTCGAAATTTCGTTGCATTATCCCTTTAAAAAACTATAGGTGACATTCACTTGACGTCACTCACTAGGTGCGCTGGCATCGGCCACCACGGTCGCCATCTTCGAGGTCTCTTTCTATCCCACGTAGGTGTCAGGTGTCGTCTGGCCGGACCTTTCAGCGTGGTTTAGCAGCATTTTACAACATTAAAGGGTCTTTTGGGGCGAAACTGGGGTTATTTTTATAACTTAGTGCTTTTGAAGCACCGTAGGAATATTTTTTGTGTGTGTTTTAGTTCGTTTTTGTCACTATCGGACTTGTTTACCCTGGCCGCGTTGCTCCATCGCTTCCATGCAGCGCTCCGTGTCACGCGCCTTGCCCACGGAGGTAGCTCTTGTGCAAGGACTGTTCTTTTTTCTGCTTTGGTGCTTTTGCAACACAGTGTAATTACTCTGTTTTTTTTTTGTCTTTAGCGGATTTTTTTTTTTACTACGGCCGTGTAACCGTGTTGCTCCATCGCCTCCGTGTCGTACGTCCTGCCTACGGTTTTCGTTGCTGTGCAGAAACATACCGTGCGGCTCACCTTGTGCGCAGCTGACGGCGAAGAAAGAGAGAGAGAGAAAAAAATCTAACTTCGAAAAGAAGTGGTTCTTCTTTTCAAAATTATAAGGCTGCCGTCCTCTCACATTGGTTAGTCACCACTCTTGGGGTGAGGAAAAAACATACTTTCGTGGTTAGAGCACCCTACAACCAAGCAGTTCACCATCGCTCAAACGAGTACACACGGCGCTTGGCGGCAGCAAGGAAATTACGGGTCCCTCCCGAGATAGATTTTTTTTCTATCTTTTCTTCAACGAAGCATCTTCAACGATATGAAATTAACACACACGACCAGTGGACGACTGCATATTCAGGTCAGCAAAACCGTGCACCAAAGCCACAAAAAAAAAAAAAACGCGATTTTGAAGATAGCGGTTTGACGGTGGCGTTTCCTGGCAAAATTGAACCTGCAGGCTCAGTGAATACGACCTATAAAGTGCCGAAAGCAACAAAGGACCAAACGGCAGCACGTTCCCCTGAATGCCTTTGAAATAAACGCTGAAACATGAGTCTCAATCCGATTCTTTTAGTACATGCACAGATAAATTTGCTTTTCACACTAGCCATCGTAGTTTTAATAAAACGACTGACGCGCATACTGATAGCTCAGTGCCCATAGTTGAATAAAGTTAGTGAAACATAAAGTCCCAAAATGTGGCAAATATGAAACGCTGTAAATCCTCATATCGGTGACAGGTCAAGAACGAAGGGCTCCTCCCACCTCTTTCCACTGAGCGGAGCGAAGAAGGAGGTCGCACCTCGCCACAGTTCAGCTTCTACAAAAAAAAGAGGTAAGAGCGGACAAGTGCTGCCACATCAAGGTCATTAAAGTTGAGTATCCCACCTGCAAAGTAATTGCGAACTAATTTCACTCTTCATAAACGTAATTTGTAACTGCAATCAGTTATTTATTTTTATGCACTATGCAATTTGTAATGCTAAACATATTACACTGTAGAAAAAGAAACACTTTTGAAACAAAGCATGTTGTAACTGTAACTAAATTACCTTGTCGCGAATGGGGGCATGTGAAGCTTATGCATCTCGTCTCTTCCACGTTTTCTTTTAGAATGCATTGCCACCATAATTATTATTTATACCCAGAACTCATGTCCATATGTTATACACGATTCATGTACATCTTATAGTCTTATCTTTCTTCAATCCTTGTTTCTGCAATATTTTATGAACTTGGCGCATTTTGGCCCCGGTAGCTCTCTCGTCATACAACTCCAAACATTCATTTTCCACGTTCTTGTCGTTTTTTTCGGACGCTACGCGCGCATCTTTGTCGCTCTAAGCGCGCCTCGAACGTGGACGGTGGACCGCCATGCATTGATATGCGAATATGAGATGACAACATCAGAAGGTAAGGCCCACAGCCACAGGCGGTGGCGGATCCAAGGGGGGCGCGGGGGCGGCCGCGCCCCCCCCCCCAAACAAAGTCGACCCCCCCCCCCCTCCCCCTTCTCGAAGCGCAATTTGACATGGGTAAACCCGCCGGTGCACAAGAAAGCATGGGAGAATAGTATCCATAAAATTTTCCGCCCCCCCCCCCCAAAACGGAGTTCTGGATCCGCCCCTGGCCACAGGTGACAGTGAAGACCACGTCGGGTTCATCTGGTCCCGGGCTCGGGAAAGGCCTTAGGTGAGCACTTGCCGACGTGTTGTGTGTTGTCCTGTACTTTTATTTCCCACCCTCCAGGCTAAAAAAAGAAACGAAGAAAAGTCAGTTTTTCCCGCAGATGGTGATGGTCACTGAGACAAGTAAGTGAGCAATGCTCCGCTGGCTCCGCTGGCTCCGCTTGGTAACTGACGCCAGCATCTCTACCTGTAGCAGCCCCGGGGGCCAAGCTACCAGCTTGTCCGTGCACGTAGGCTTGGGAAAAGCCTTTCGGCTTTTCGGGTTCAAACTTCGTGTCTCGAGGAGCGAACATTTTTTTAAAACTTTAAAGTAAACATTTGAGAGAAATCTCTCCGGTTAGAGAAACAATAGATAGATAAATAAACAAATAAAATGCTTTTCAAAAGCCGCGCTCTTTTCGCAACGAGTGGGAGAGCCACGGAGAAATGTGAACGAAGACATCAGGCCACAATGGGTAACGGCTAAAAGAAAACTTGCAAATCCAAGTCAAGTCCGCTCGGTCGCTCGGTTGGTGACGATTCCGATTCCGCCGATTAACTCGGTTCTTCGCCGACCCGTGCCGGTCCGTGTAAACGAAGTGTTTATTAAAAATGACACGCTGTATGTTCAAATGGGCAACGCCGGTGGCTTGCAACAGTGCCACATAGTGAGATTCACTTCCAAATGAACGGGACAACGGTTCAATCGCAAGGTCCGTGCGATCAACGTGTCGCCCGTCGCCGCCTCCCCGCACGCTCCCTGGCCAGCCGATGACAGCTGTTCTGCACGTGTCCGTGCATTGATAGGGAGGCGCGGTCCACAATCTTCGCTGGTCGGAACTGCCGTTCTTTTCACGGCCCACTTCCTGGTCTTTGACCGGAATCGGACCCGAGCCTGAGCCCCGCGTCCAGAACCCGTTTCGTTTCCGGTGCCTTTTGACGCTGCTCATAACGGTACTCGATCGGCAGCTGGGCTGGGGTTTACGTCGGGTGTGCCCGGCTCCCAACGCGTCATTCGGTGGCCGGTGACCCACGGAGCAGCGTGTACGCCGCAGGTAGGTGCGCTTTGCTGCCGGAGACAGTTCGGAACTGCACTCCAATTCACTTTGTGCGCGCGAAGCCGAAGGCACAGGCGCGATCGTCTGCTCTGAACGACGTTCGCATTGCACGAGCTTGCGTGCTTGGCAGGGACCCGAAAAGGCCGGAGCTCGCAGCTTCTGCTACGCTCGCACTTGAGACTGCACAGTCTAGCGCGCTTTGAGCCGTGAACTTGCGGTAGGACATTGTAAAAAAATATTGAATTATTTGCCCACTCATGCGGCCTACCTCGTGTACTCTTAGTGTATTATTTGTCTAGATTTCTTTCCTGGTTATAACTTATTTGGTCGCCATTTATACGAATACCAGCTTTCACACTTCTGATCTAAAATAAATAAATAATTAGTATGTAATTAGCTATGAACTTAAGCTAGCTGAGGTTAATCCGAGATGTGGGCTTCACGCTATTTTTGTTTTTATTATCTAGCTTGTGTAAAGATTTACGGAATTAGGGGCTCAATAAAAGTTATTTTGCTAGTGTAAATCCGAATTGTCTTCGTCGACCTTAATATTTTAGTTTTTAGGCTACTATAAAAGCCCTTAATTATAAGTTTTCTTTTTCTCCTTCTTCTGATCTACGAGAATGCATGTAGTAAATTTGTTAGTTGTAAGAATTGTTTAGCTACCAAGCTTTTCACAGCACATCTTGAGATGTTTTGAAACTTGAATGCATGTAATGTGGGTGTGCATAAAACCTGCAATCCAGTAACAGTCACATAAGATGGTGCGCTACAAAATCAGTGACCCCCGTATTTTTTTCTTGTTCTACCAGGCAGGAAGTGGCGGCAGCCATGGCTGCCAGGCGTCGTCTCATCGACATTGGGGCAAACCTGACTGGTGAGTAACAGCTTTGCTTGAGGAGCTTGTCCGTGGACAAGTGGCATGCATCGTAGCGATATGCCTTGTACCCACAGCAGCCATGTTGGTGACTAACATCCGCAAGCAAACTTGCTAGACGCCAAAAGACGGAAACTTTACAAACACATTCTGAAGGCTGACTCACACATTTGCGGCTGCTTACGACAGTGTGCCTCACAACCTCTTCAAATCTCTTACAACGAGAAAACACTGGGACCATCTATCAGGGAGCTATTGAACGTGGTGTCCATATATTTCATATTTCTTTCCTGCATTACTTTTTCCTTTTTGGCTTGAAATTTTTTTCATAATGTTATAAACAACCATTTTCCATAGATAGCTAGTGTACATACATTTGATCTCACAAATAATGCAAAGTCTTCACCCCAGTGAAATGCAGTTCCAGGGTCACTTCATAGATGGCGCCAGCGTGCCAGTACATTTTCTCATCGTAAGAGATCACAAGCACTCGGTTGTAAGCGAGTGCAAGTGTGTGAACCACCCTTCAGCTCTTTTTGTGCAAGGTGCGACAGATCATAAACATTGCTTCATTTTGCTTGAGGTCCATCACCTCCAGCTCCTGCCTTGTGGAGCTGCTGTCTTTGCACTTCCATTCCAGATCCCATGTTTCGAGGAATCTACAACGGCTCGCAGAAGCATGTCGATGACCTGCAGGAGGTTCTGAAGCGAGCCGCTGCCAATGGTTTGGACAAGGTGATGACACTCAAGTCTGCTGGACTATAACTTCATTCGATTCCCAGCTTATTTGAAGTTACCCTTGTCCTCTCTAAGGTGCACCTTTGTGAGCTATGGAATGTTGTCTGTTTTGCTAGCAGACTCTGTTCACCGTTAACTTGAGAGGGTAGCAGATGCTACAGGCATGAGATTTAGATAATTGGTGGTGTCTGTGTTCATATTAAGTATGCAAGACATACAGTGCAACCCACTTATAATGACAATGAGAAAACCCAAAATTTTAATTGTTATAACCAATTATCATTGTATCTGGACTAGAAACTGGTAATTTCCGGCCTAGAAACTCTAGAAACCGATTGTTATAAGCGGTACATCGTTATTTGTGGTATCGTTATAGGTGGGTTGCTCTGTACATACCTCGCTAGGGTGTTCTACCAACATGAAGTATTGAATATGAATGCCACAGTGTTTTCTGCTAATTTTCTACTGTCTAGCCCCCTTACCGATAGCTTAATGGTTGTAGTCTTTACATTTCCTTTGTCATACCAGTAGAGTGCTTTGTGCAACACATACACTCATGCACCTATGAGACTTGTGCCCTATGGTTTGTGGTTAGGTTTGCACTGTCCTAAAATGCAACATAATGAGAGACGTGCTGTCCGAAAGGATAGCTGTGCCACTTGTGTTCTAGGACGTCACACCATGGAAATTCCTGTCTCCTAGGTGCTTGTGACAGGAGGCAGCTTGGAGGACAGTCGGCAAGCACTGAACTTGGCAAGGACTCATGGTGAATTCCAGCTGCTTCTATTTTGTTTACTTCATAGCTATTTCCCTATTCTCAGAGACACATGCACTGCTAGAGGCTAAAGAAACAAACACTTTCCCTATCGTAAGCAGTGATAGAGTGCAGGCGAGCTGGTGATCAATCAACATCTTGTAGACCCTGAGATGGGGAGCAATAAAAAATGGATGAAGACAATAAAATCTCAATTGAGATATTGTTGTATTCTTCCGTTCTTTTTTTATTGTTCCCCATCTCAGGGTCTACAAAAAGTCACTTTCCCTATTCTTTTTTATGTCTTTTTTTTTTATGAGAGTTAGCTTTTAGAGGTACATAGCTATTTATCATTAGAGCATAAGTTTCAACTCGAGACACCAGAAGTCGTGCAAACTATTCATAGCTTCTCCACTTGTACCATGCTACCATCATAACCTAGATGACCTACGCAAAACTTAATAAACACACACAAAAAAAATGTTGACAGTATGTAAATTAGGTTTATCTTCGATCTAACTACTGGTCGCACAGCCACATTTTGAAGATCATGGGAGTTTCTAATAATTGAGCCCAACCATCCCATTTGCCCGCACCATTATAAAATACCCTCCCGTAATTTAGCTTTCAAAGCTGGAGAATAAGTCTGTAGCAACGTAAGATCTACACAAGAAGCTGCCTCCAGCAGATGTGCAGCTCTGCACTGTGGCGGCGCTCCGCACCTGCCGTAGTATTATCAAAAGTGGAAAGCTCGCGCTGAAGGCAGACCTTCTACCGCAGATCCTATGTTGCAACAACGAACTATAGGTGATTCCCAGTGTGCAGCCGACGATTGGTAGATTTCACCGAGCTGTCGCTGTACACATTGCACGGGTGGATTACGCCTGGCGAGTTCTGCCAAGCGGTCAGAGTGTGTCCCGTGTTCCGGTGCAGACATGCTGTACAGCACGGTAGGCTGCCACCCGACCCGCTGCCAGGATTTTGAGGCGGATCCCCGAGGCTACCTGAGCCAGCTGGAGTCCCTCGTCGCACAGGGTGGCAGCAAGGTGGTTGCCGTGGGCGAGATGGGCTTGGGTGCGTAGCCCTATTCCATGGCACCTGCCTGTAGGACCACAGCACCCAGGGGAGCAGAGTAACTGAGACTCTAAAAATAACTTCACCTTAAGCTTCTTTGACACACCATCTCTCCTATGCGCTTTTCAGCAAGCTTGAGGTGAAATGCAAACTCACCATTCACGTGACTTGCATGAACCAATACAGCACACGGGTGGGTCGTCTGCTGTAGATGCCACCCCATGGGAAGTTGTTGACGCTGTCGATACGGCTCGACAAGAAGGCAATAATTATTATGGGTGCTCTCATTCAAACAATATTGCATCGGCAGTGATGATTTGTTTTGTGTCGCCACTTGGAAGTAGGTTGTTGCCATTAGCAGGGATTCCACTCAATGCTATGCTGCAGTCACCCCGAAGCTCACAGCTTTGGGCCAATAGTTTCTGACTGCATGATTAAAGTTGCGGCATGTATTCTTTGCTGACTAATGCAGTTGTACACAGCGCGGTGATTCATCAATCTGTTCATCGAGTCAAAGCTTTCACCCCACAGTTGTTTTGAGGTGAATGGAGCATCAGCTCTTAGGTCGGTCTGGCAGACAGACCTGAGAGAACTGTTGCCATCTGCAGGGAAATCTCCTTGCTGTTAGAGGTTCTTCGGAGCTGTTAGGGATCTAGGGAGAGACTTTCGTGCTTGTGGGTTTTCAGTTTGTAAAAAGGATTTACCGTAAAATATCACGAAAAAATGGGGATGGGCATTGATAGGCCCCGAGAGCGGAAAAGCGGGAGGAGCACATGGCGGGGTAAGCCCTCGTTTGATCTGACAGTATGGCATAGGAGCAGTATAGGGGTCTGGTGGAACCCTTACGCAAGTCAGCAGCTTCGCACCTGCTCACTCGCGTCAAGCTTCACTGCTCTGCACCGGCGTGTTCAGAGAAGCAGTTGGCGCGGATGAATGCCTTGGTTATCTCGGAGGCTCAGAAGTTTGTTGCAGTGGGCACTCAATATGTCCTCCGCTTATTTTTCTAATGTAGCGGGTGGCCGCTTATTGCGATATGGGTGCACACTTGGTATATTACGGTAGGTTGCAAACATGCATTCACTGCGTGATGATGTCGCTCAAGAAGCGTATGCACTGTGAAAACAAAAGACTAGTATTTATTTGTCTATTTGAAATTCCAGAGGTGGAATTGTCGAGTGCACTTGCTAATGGAACTTAAGGCTGGTTTACACACTTGCGACTGCTTACAGTTCGGTCTGTTATTATTTCGTATACATTAACGATTTACCCTCTCACGTAGCCTCAAGAATGTCTTCATTTGCTATCGACTGCGTTATTTGTCGAGAAATTATTAATGACTCTTACACTGACCTACTACAAAATTATATTAATTCTGTTTCTAAGTGGTATGACGCATGGTTCATGGTACCCAACTGTAGTAAATGTAAAGTTATGAGAGTGTCCGGTTGTGCTTCATCTCAGCCCCATTATACGCTAAATACCCATCCTCTCGAACTAGTTGCGGCCTATAAGTATCTAGCAGTTCATATTACATCTAACCTTTCATGGAGAACTCATATTGACTACATCATTAACAACGCTAATCGCATGCTGTTTACTTAAAATAAAGTTTTCTTTTACACCCCAATCTTTAAAACTAATTCTGTATAAAACTCTCTTACAATCAATGCTTGAATATGCGCCTTCTGTTTGGACCCCTGGTCAGTGTATACTAACTGATTTGGTTGAAGCTGTCCAAAATCAATCCGTTAGATTTATATCTTCTAATTACCGTCAGACAGCCAGCGTAAGCATTATGAAATCTAACCTTTCTCTCCCTCAGTTATCAACCCGTAGAAGTTTGTTTTATAGAATTTATTTTACTAACAACAAGCTGCGTAATAAGCTGATCATACGTAAGCTCCCCTTTATGTTTCACCTGGACTCGACCATCAACAAAAAGTTGGCGTCCCACATGCTCGCGCCAACGTCTTTCACAATCCTTTTATACCATCTGCATCCTGTGACTGGAACCGCCTTGCTGCGCCCATAGTCTCTATCATAAACCATGACCGTTTTCGAAAAGCCTTGGAATGTTTTTCTTTTTCGAATCTACACTGATTGTATTTTTTGTATGTGTGTTCGTGCTTTCAATAATTCATTTAACCACTTCTCTTTCTGTAATGCTCACGCCCTGATGGTAATGTAAATAAATAAATAAACTGCTTACCTTAAATTTTATTACAAACTCGAGACGAGGAGCGATAAAAAAACGGACATAACACTGGTGCCCTCTGTTGGGTAGCCGTGGAACACTCACACGTACCGTAAATTTCCTTTTTTCACGCAGCACGTTTTTTTTGTTGGCTCGAAAAACTTTTGACAATGTTATAACTGACCATTTTTCATAGACAGTACATACAGTTGATCTCGCAAATAGCGCAAAACCTTCGCTCTCGTGAAATATGCAGTTCCAGGGTCACCTCGTAGATGCCAGTGTGTTCTCTCGTCGTAAAAGATTGCAGGAACTCAGTGCCAAGCTCACGCAAGTGTGTGAACAGGCCTTTGTGTAACTTCCAAGTCTAGGGATGTGGGACATCAGAGTCTGGGGGTATGGGGAAACATGAAGTTCCGCTGCCGCAGACTATGACCGGCTGGAGTTCTGCGGCAAGGAGATGCAGCTGCGCTACCTGGAGCTCCAGCTGGGCCTGGCCCAGGTGTCCGGACTGCCCCTGTTCCTCCACTGCCGGAGGGCGGCTGCAGATCTGTTGGCTCTGTTGCGCAGGAACCGAACGCGCTTCTCGGCCGGCGTGGTACGTACCCGACGTCCACCAACTCTGAAATAGAGTAACTAGATACCGTAACTACTCGCTCCTAAAGTGACTTGGTGCATTACTCGTTACTGCGATTCAAAAGGAATGCGTTACCTCGACTTGAAATCGTAATGCATTGTTTTCTCGTTACTCCATTACGTCGTGAAACCCTCCTGAAAAATTGGTGCCCGCACTTCGCTCGCTGAAATTGTTTTGTAAGTGGGTTCTTCCTCGTGAAACTTGACTTCAAAACTCGAGTCCGTCCCGGCAGAAGAAGAAAAGAGGTACTCTCTGTTTTCAAATGGCCAGTCGTGTATAGTAGCCACCATTGGCAGAGATCAAAAAGTCGCATTTGTTTTCTGGAGGTTCAGATGGTGGCAAGCTCGTTCGCCTTTCAAATGGTGTTTGGTGTCACTGCTGTGGTCGGGCAGCTTGGCCAATGCAGTGTGATCACTAACCTGAAGTGTTAGCGTGCCTCGTGCATTGGTGACTACACGACCACACGCTGGTATGGTGCTCGTCCAGATAAATGTTTTTAAGCTTGGCAGCTTAAGAAATTTACCAGGGAAAGAATGGCAACTGAATCTTGCTTTTGGGAAACATTGGAGCCCCCGCTCTTCACACGAAATGGTGACCCAAGATAACAAGGTTTGAGTACCTTTCTTAGATGTGTGCTCTGCATTGGGAGTTGGGCATTCTGTTTCTGCTTGTTCATTCAGGTTCACTCGTTTGACGGCACCAAGGAAGAAGCGGCTGCATTTCTCGACTTGGGCCTCCACATTGGGATCAACGGCTGGTATGTACCGAATCTCAATGGTCCGTTGCTCATAACGCCCTGTAGTGTGCAATGCCATACAACAGAAACTTATGGCACAAGCGAGCTGGTGATGGTTGAACGTTATTGACTAACACCCCGAGACTGGGGCGTGAAGGGACGGAGAAGAGCCGTGTACTTTCGGTGGTATCTCAATACAGATGCCAGAAGTACACTGCCCTACACTTTTCTGCATCGGTGAAAGTAGATCAAACAAAGCTAAAGTCTCAAACACAGCTAATTTTTTGATTAGACAAATGATTCTGCTTATATAGGCTTCAGGCTCCACAAAAAATAGAAGTGAAGGAGAAAAAGAGAAAGGGGGATGGGAGAATTCGAAACACTCTTTCCACAATAAACAGAGAGGCAGTGACCATCGTTTGGAAACAATACAGCAAAGAAACCTTTCCACAAAAGAACCGAAAAGCAATGGCCTCCACTGAACACCACTTTTCACAAACATTTTTTCCAAAGGTTCACAAAGGCAGTGACCAACTTAATAAACAGGAAACACATCTCAGATTTCGATCTGGAAGCACTCAAACACACACAGTGTTTTGCTGACAGCACTAACTAAATAAGAAGGAGTAAACTAAAAGACCATAAATCCAGAAAACAAAGTGGCCTTGAAAAAAAATTGTTTTGAACCCGTAAAATAGCAACAACACCTGCTAGGACGCGAGGAGAAGTTTTACCGAACACCGAGAGATCAAATATGAAGGAATCTTCTCAGTTCTGAATGAGAGAGGTCTTATTAAGCATTCTCATGGTTCATGATAGTTAGATTCCTTTACCAAACGTTTTCAATCAATTTTTCTGTTAGGACTATTGAGGTTGAGTGCCTTAAAGGCAGATCATTATTACACTTGATTACATGTTTTGATACTTCCGAGTATGGATCTTTGTTTTTGACACAGCATTTGTGTTCGGTGAGACGATCGTTGAGACAGCGCTTGGTCTGTCTAATGTAGCATAAACCGCAATCGAATGGGATCTTGTATACTACTCCCGACACGCAACTGACTTCTTTTTTGCTATGTTTCCTAGTGCAGCCAGCTCTGGCAGAAGCAAACAGAGTCATTTGACGAGGTTCACAGTCATTGCTGAGCACTGTGCTAAAACCATACCTGTTGCCAATGGATCTAAAATTATGAGATACCTGGTGAAGAAATGGAAGAATAACACGCTTTGTGGGTTTAAGAATATTTGTGAATTTCTTTTAACGGAAATGAGGTGAACAATTGTTTGAAAACGTAATCCTGAGGGTACCCAGCCGCTCCAAAATGGTCAAACAGGCGCCGAAGAGCAGTCCTAGTAAGGTGAGAACATGTCTTTTTCAGAGTAGTATACTGACTCCATTGCAAACAGTGCCAGCTTTTACGTGTTTAGAGTGGCAACTACGAAATGGCAGGAGTGGTTTGTAGTTAGCTTGCCATTTTCCCAGCACAAAGTGGAAGCATGTTTCAGCTGTAGATCTAGAAATTGAAAGCTACCACTTTCTGATTTATCTACAGAGAGCTTGAACTCCGGAAAACTGTTATAAACAGCGTTTTGAAGTGGAGCTAGAAACGTAAAATCAGTACTGCAGAACAAGAGGTCATCAATGTAGTGGCTTACAAGGACGTCGCAAGGGGAATGGTTCCTGATGAGATCATGCAGCTTTAGATCTAGAAAACTTGAATAAATCTCCGACAGAACTCGGGCAACCGCCGAGCCAGGCACGTAGCCAGGATTTTGTTTCGGGGAGGCTTGCCTATAACGAATGTTGTATGTGGGGAGGGGGGAGAGGAGGTCCCAGCAAAATTGAAGATTTCGGGGGGGAGGCCCGGGCCCATGGGTCACCCCCTGGATACGTGCCTGCGCCGGGCCGACATATTCCTCGTTTCTGAATGAAATTTAATTCACTTTGTTGAACTGTGGTTCAACACAGTGAACGCATAAATCAAGAATCTTGAGGATTTTTGAGTTTTAGAGCTTGAAGCCTATGTAAGCAGAATCGTTTGTCAAGTAAAATGCAGCTGTGTTTAAGACTTTGCTTTTGTCTTCTTTTCTTGTCACATTCTTCAGGTTCAAGTCAATGAAGTTCGTGATATTTTGGAAAATTGATATTCAATATGCCTTCAAACTATTAGTAGTAGGCTTTACACAAAATTTATGTAGATTATATGAACTAGTTGGTAGACATGAGCAAGGTAGGAAACTCCCAACATCGGGATTAGCTCTAGACATGCTTCATTTATGGGGAAAGAAGTAGCATGCAGTGAGTTAGTAATTAATATACGCTGGGTATTTAATGCCACGTGGCAGCTACTATTAAGTCGTACGCGCTGGTAGACGAAGCTGTCGGCAAACGGAGTTGCGAGGCGTGGAGTCCAAGTGGAACATATGGGACCTTGAACTGGAATGTTTTCTTCTTACCTGGTGAACTTTCCCTCTTGCCTCGTTGAGAAACAGTTCGCTCAAGACAAAAGACAATCTGGAGGTTGCAGCCACCATTCCCACCGAGAGACTGCTCATTGAAACAGGTGAGGAGGTTTTGTCTGGGCGAGGGGGGCATTTGAGGTAATTAGAACTTGTCAGGCCTCTGCAAGCTGACCATAATATCATAAAAGAGGGAAAAGGGTTTAATGCTAACTAGCTGTGCCACTGATCTGTGAAGTGTTCAATAGAATGAATAAAGAGCAACAAAAATGGCTACTTGCTGGTGGTGTTCCACGAAGTTAGTCCTCAAATTTGCTTAAAAATGTATTGCTGGCTAGCATTCTCAAATGGCTGCAAAATGGTAGCCTTTAGAGTGAAACGCACTTGTGTCATTGAGTCAGAGTCTTTCTAACGAAGGCACAGGAAAGGTAAATAAGTCTGGTCATCCGGAAGAACAATCGGAGGGCTTGGGACACGACAGTGGAGACCCCTGAAACGTCAATTCTGAGAGGATGGCTTGGACCTAAATCTTAAACCAGCTCGAGTCTTTTGCATTACGTAACTTTCCCAGCATTGTGTTATCTGTGGCCACTCTAGCACCCGAGCCTCTTTAATACTGCTTCGAAGTCGTGGCACCAGTTGACACTTTCTGCCCCGATTGTGGGACTTACTGATGCCTGCGCCAGCTTCGGGCTCTTTGGTCAGCACGGGCATCCCGAGCTCATGCGGGGCCTCGCCATGTGCAGACTGCCCCTGGTGCGAGGTGCGGCCAAGTCACGCCGGAGCCAAGCTGGTCAAGACGAGCTTCCCCTGCAAGAAGAAGGAGCGCTTCGAGCCGGGCTTTATGGTCAAGGGACGCAACGAGCCTGCAAATCTCGTGTAAGGGTCAAGTGGCGTCGGTCGAGGCTCATTCACACGCTCGCGAGACCTTACGACCGAGTGCCTTACAATCTCTCGTGATCTCTTACGACGGGAGAACAGACTGGCGCCATTGATCGGGTAGTGGTAAAACAACCACAATCCTCGCATATTTTCTATTTTTTTTCTCGCATCATTCTTTTTTTATTGGCGTTAAAAACTTTTGACAGTGTTAGAAACGACGATTTCTCATATATAGTAGGTACATTTCATCTAGCAAATACTTCATAATCTTCGCTCTAGTGAAATATAGTTCCAGGGCCTCCCCATAGATGGCACTAGCGGGCCAGAGTATTCTCTCATGTACGAGACCAGAAGAACTCGGTCGTAA
The DNA here is from genome assembly GCA_037355805.1 of Ixodes ricinus. NCBI lineage: Eukaryota > Metazoa > Arthropoda > Arachnida > Ixodida > Ixodidae > Ixodes > Ixodes ricinus. Next base: position 54,021 of record JAZHYW010037825.1, on the reverse strand, counting down.
CCGAATCCAGGTGTGTGACCCAGCCTTAACGCTGAACCACACATTTGCGTCCGACCCCTTATGACAGGAAAGCTTGCTGGCACTTTGGTGCCATCTATCAGGTAGCCTCTGGGCTGCCTGACAGATAGACTCATTCACACACCTGCATTTGAGCCTGATCAACTGCCTCGCAACCGCTGGTAACCCCGTGCAATGAGAGCACACTGGTTCCATCTGTCGGGTAGTCACTTCCGATCAGTTTATAACCAGACAGAATGTTTTGCACAGTTTGCGAGGTGAAATGTACTGCGCAATTTATGAGAAATAGTCGCTCGTAACATTGTCAGAATTATTTCAATCTCACGGTTAAAGAATTACGTGTAAAGAACGGTAAAAATATGTTTGTGGGTCAGAAGTGTTCCGGGGCTGCCTGATAGATGGCGCTAGTGTGCCAGCAGCTACGAGAGATCACAACGAGGCTAGATGATGTCTATCGAGCAGCCCTGATTTTACTCATTAATAAAACGTTTACTGACCTATTGACTGAAATCACAACAGTCTCGGCAGAGTTGAACGCAAATGTGTGAAGTGAGAAGGAGTAAGCGAGTGTCTGTCTGTCCCTTCCAGGCAGATAGCGGAGATATTGGCGGGCGTCCGTGGCGTCGATGTGGATCAGCTGACCGCACAGATCTACGAGAACAGCATGCGGCTCTTCTTTCCCGGAAGCCCCCCACGCTCGAGCAAGCCCAACGACTCCAGTCTTGAGGGCAACACCGGAGCAGTTGAAGACTGTTCCAGTGGGCAGCCAGGGTCACCCTTGTGCCATATCATGAGCTCTCTATACTACATGCTTGCGTGAATCTTTATAAAAGGAAATCGTACTGACTGGGAATAAATGCTTTTTTAAACTTCTAGTGCACTCTGCATATGGACTTTTACTGCAGGGGGTAAATTTTCTAGGGGCATGGAAATATTCTGATAGTAAATACATAGTGTTCTACCAAAACGAAGAGGATATGGTCCCAGAGGCTGTAAACCTGCCCAGCCTTGAGCTGCTGTAGGGCTCTACAGCGACGTAGTAAAACTTAAAGGGACACTGACAGGGTATTTAAGGTATCCTAGGTTTTTATTTGTACATGACATATGAGAGCCCAACTACCCAAAACACAATTTGCGGCTCGAAATTCGTTTTCTTTCCACCCGAAGATCGCCGATTGAGAACTGGCCGGTTTGAGTCGCGCTCACTATTTTCTCCGTGGTCACGTGCCGTTTTCTAAGGTTTAGATATAAGCACCAAAGGTAAAGTCATGGGTCTTTGTAAGCACACACTCAATATGATAGACAAAAAAATATGATACCCGGTGGTGGAACTGCTGCGCCATTTGCGCCAAACTGCGCCAGAACGAAGACCCTGCTACATGCTGCTCCAAAGGTTGTATTTGTGTACAATTCGCGCCATATCTGCGCCAAAAGGGAGCTGTTCTCAAAAAGAAAACTGAAAGTGGCTGGCACGTGGCATTCTTGGCGATGCCACTGAAAATTAAGAAAGTAGTTTTTTTTTAATGCCTAAGTACTATGTGCGAAGTGTAGAGCCGCGCGAATATTCGTTTAATTTAATTTAATTAATTTAACTAGTTTAAAATTATACGCATTTTGATATTCGCTTCAGGATTAACTGCTATATTCATACTTTTCGAAATGTTGATCGCGGCGGGTTAGCCCCTTGAGTGCGCTTCTCCTGAAGCACGGATGCACTGCGGAGAAGCAATACCCGCAGAGCTGACACCGCGATCTCGCGACTCGCTTCACCGCAGCGCAGCTGCACTTAGGCGAAAAACACACCTGCGCGTTTAGTGTAATAAAATAATAATAATAAAAAAACACGTGATTGGTGATATTTATATTGCAGTAAAATCTTTAAAATTTAACTGTGGCTTTTATGCAAGGGTGTATGTTAGGCAGCGATGTTTTAGCAACCTGTGTTCATTACTTGTGGTTGTTTTGTTTTAATTCAGAAGAAAATATTTTCATATAACAAGAAGATTTATAAATTCCCTCAATTAGGTATGGCGGGGCTCCCTTATAGGTTTAATTTTATGTCAGATCTGTCATTTACTTGCCATACTAATGTAGGCATTGGACTGTCTAAGGCCACAATCTATAATATATCCTTTGGTGTGCGGGCAGAGGAGTATTACTATTTAAAAATTTCTTGGTTTAATTTTCTTTTTTATATTAAGTCTCTTCTATATATTTTGTCTGTAACTATAGCTAGATTAAATTTAACAGAGCTCATAAGTAGGCAAATAAAAGCTTGGGAACAACCTTTGAGAGTTCAGCTGAATTTTCGTTTAAGCATGGTGTAACAGTAGTGAAAGGCATGCAGCAACTATTCAATATATCCGACTCCTAGTAATTACTAGTGTTCGGATCAATGATGGCCTCGGCGTAAATGGGTCTAGTTAGCTTTGGCGGCATACTATAAGCGAACATTCCTGATTGGGATGTACAGTCATCTTTGCTTCATTGCCCCTCGCCACCGTAACAAGCTTGAAAGGGACATGACCTAAAATAGCAATTTTTAAGCTTTTCTTGATTTCACACTGAAAGTTAGCCACTCTTTATTTTCAACCAATTTTCTTTCCATTTTAGGTGGGCTACATTAAGATGGCAATTTGGGCTAGTTGGTTTCATGATCGAAGATAGGCGCCGAGAAAACAAGGACAAGAAGAGACGTAAACACTGGCGCACTCGCAACTAACATTCATTGAAAAACTAATCCCTTATATAGCCGTGAGAAAAACCCTTCGTCACGACCAGGCACGGTGTAGACCCCTTTCCAGAAATTCCAATGCTGATGGTGCAGAGTGCAGACAAATGCAAAACTAAACACCGCAAGAAAGACACAGAATGCACAACGGGACTTGTTTACCAAATTCCAATGTCATGCGGGTCAGTATACATCGGTCAGACCGGCCGACGCTTCAACGATCGCGCACGTGAACATGACGCAGGCCACACGAGCAACCCCATCTGGACATCTGGCAACACACTGCAACCGCTGCCCCTGCTCCCCGTCATTTAAAGACACAACATTTCTGGCCAGATACCCAGATAAGATAACCAGGGAGCTCCACGAGGCTTTGAAATCAAAGCAAGGGGAAGATGTGCACAAGTGACACGTCAATTACCTTATCGACAAAGGAATTTGAATTTCTGGAAGGGTCTACCGTGCCTGGTCGTGACGAAGGGTTTTTCTCACGGCTATAGAAGGGATTAGTTTTTCAATGAATGTTAGTTGCGAGTGCGCCAGTGTTTACGTCTCTTCTTGTCCTTGTTTTTCTCGGCGCCTATCTTCGATTGGGTGAGCTATCTCTCGGGATTTTACGGGTGTCCACTTTGAATTTACGTTCGAAGCCCAAATCCATTATTTTCACATGCCTAACGAAAAGTTATCGGTTTTTGTGCGAACAGTGCTCAGATCGATCACATGAATAGGTAGCGCTACTCGTTGTGATCAGTTAGTGTAGCTATGTGCTCCGCTTAGCTGCTCTAAGAACAGTAGCAGGTTGAATACGAGCGAGGGCAGCGTGAGACACATTCAACACAAAAGTGCCCGTTTGATGTCGAACTCGCGACAATTACCTCACCATGATACAAACCCTACAAAGTAGCCAAAAACATATTTTTTACGTCAAACACAAACCGAAGACGCCATCGGTACTCCTAATAGGTTAATTGAGACATCTGGAAAATTACTGGCGTATGATTGTTCAATAGATAAATAAATATCTGTAGTGGCCAGGTCCCCTGTAGGCATGATACCTTAAATAGTCTCCCAACACTCCAACAACTGAAGTTTTTTTCCACAGGTTAACTTTTAAAGAGATTGTATAAAATGTTTTGACATGAAAGCTCACAATTGTCTGCTCCAAAAGTGGGAATCTCTGCTCCAAAACCTGTTGTTCCCTGCTACAAGAGCTGCTCCAAATCACCACTTGTCAGTTTTACCACTGAATACCCATTTTTTGTGGCTTCTAAAAAACTGCAAATAGGCTAATTGAAAAAAAAAAAGTTCCACAGCCACGTGACTTCCGGTAACTTTATCTTCCTCTACATTTCTTCTTCCTTCCCAGTCCAGTTTCGGTTTCAAGCAGTTGCGTATTTTGACTTTGTTAAAAATATACGTGACGCTGTAGCAAAATATTGCATGGGCAGTCTTCGGACACCATAATAAATCGCCTAGCAAAAATTTAAAAAAAAGTTCTTTTGGGGGGTGTTAGTGTCCCTTTAAAACTGAGCTACAAGGCTGAGCACGGGTGAAGATTTTGAAATTATTCGCCCTCTTTAAGAAGAAAAAAAAAATGGAATAGGTACTCTTTTCGCGGGGAGGCGTCAAGTTCACTAGATTACATAAATGGCTTAATATCTAAATTTATTTTCACTGCGAAATAACTCTCGACGCCGAACTGCGACCATGCTGATATATTTAGAACAAAAATATTTGTTGCGATATGTAGTGCTAAGACCGAAAATAACAGGTTCACCATACGTGGCATTGTTTGAAGTTGGGCAAATCAGTACATGTCATAATTATGTGCAGACACTGAAAGTGTCCTTGAATCGTAACCACATCAGGAAACGAAGTAGACTGTCTTTGCATGACTTTGCAAGGGGGAGGTTGGAGGAAGGAGGGGGGGGGGTCGGCGTCGAATTTTTCCTTTGTCGACCTGCTCCTAACAAATCCAAGGAGAAGCAGTGGTTGTTGCGTGAGGCTCTCACTAGATGGCGGCACCATCCACGGGAGAGGGCGGTTCTGAGGCCGGTCGACAAAGCAGTACTTTTCTGTGGCCGTTGCTACCGCCTATCAAAAATTAGTTCCTACGTACACTTTGTTCATGCTTAAACTGAGAGTCTTGTGGGAGCTACGCGCTCGTCGATCCAATAATCACCTGCTCCAGCTTTCTGCGCGTGGGTATGAGCGGGAGCGCGATCACGTGGCGAAATATAGCATATATGACTGGTTCAAGGAGCACGTAGCTTCCGCCACACTGTCAGCGTAGCGGTGGACGAAGTATGGTAAAAGATACGGAAACGTCGAGATTGGAAAATCTGTAAACCTTGTTCTCGTAGAACTAATTAATTGAATTGCACGTGAGAAATTTTCGAAAACCTCGTTTCATTGCGTTTTAATTAAATGACAACATTATCCAGTTTATGCAGAAGCGACCTTATTGAGAGTCTAGAAAAAAGCAATGTTGGCATCGGTGCCCGCAACTTTCGAAATAGCCAAACGTTCAATCCACCTAATTTCTTCAAGATATCAAAAATTAAGAAAAAAACTTTTGTTGTTGCAGAATTTTTATTTTTTATTAGAGTACGATATATGTTTTTTCGACTATGCCTCCACGCGCTCGTAGCTCGTAGGCACGCCGGCGTTCGCCAACGAGGCGTCAACGGTGTGAGACGCCGCCCCTAAGGTCTTCAACTCTCTCCTGAAACACTTTTTATTCAGTTGAAGTGGACGTTATCCTGACTTCCATGCATCCGTATCCTCTTTACGTTACGTAATGATACTGGCGTCTCAATTTCACTCTACTGCACAGGTAACTGCCGACGAGCGCAGGCCTGCATCGTCCATTTCCCGAGTTTGGAAATGCATACTGCGCATCGGCCTCGTCTGTCGCAGTGTCCAGGAGGGCTATGCAAGGCGACGGGGTGAAGGGACCTGGACATCGCCGCCAGCTGCGATTGGTCAGCGCCACGCCGCTGACCAATCACAGCAGGCGGCGATGTCCCGATCCGTTCGTTCCGCCGTTTTGCATAGCCCCCCAGATGTAAAAAACAAATCAGACCTGATAGCTCTTCATAGCTCTTCACCGATGCAAAATGATAACAGTGATGTTGCCTCCCCATTGCACTTAAATGTATTTTGCTAGAACTAAGATATATTGAAGTCCGTCGGCGCATCCACCAAGGACGGGCTGCCGAGATAGTGGCGACGTCATGCAAACGACTACGTCACTCTTCTAACCGTCAGTGTGGGCAGGGCTTCTGGCAATCTTTCTACGCGCAATATTGAAATCGGGAATAAAAACGCGAAAATCGATCGATTAACATCTACGAAACTATTACCATTTCGCAAATTCTGTAATTGGTCGAACCTCTGATAGCATTTGGTGTCAACACTGGAATAATAAGCCGACTTACCATGACGGCTATTACCTCATCTAATGTCCGCCGAGCCTGACGCTCAGATGGCGAAGACGGCACCGGTGTAACTCCCACCTCTTATCAAACATTCTTCCTCTAAAAATACTAGTGGGTTCAGAATTCGAGACATGTTCTGCTGGCCTCCAGTGTATTCCGGAGCCTTAAATACTGCCCATGTACGTGACCTCAGGGAGTGTGAGGAGTCCGCCGCAAAGAGTGGAATGCTCTTTCCCATCATTGCACTGCTTTTGGTAGCACTACATATTCTATCAAAATACATTTAAGTTCTAGTGGAGGAAGCGACATCACCGTTATCATTTCGCATCGGTGAAAAGCTAATCTGGTTTGAAATGTATTTATACCTCTGGACGCACGACAGGCAGGGCCGGCGCGCAGTATGCATTCCCAAACTCGGGGAAGCGGACGATGCAGGCCTGCGTTCGTCCGCAGTTACCTGGGCAGAAGTAGAAACAAATTCAGACGCCAGTATCATTACGTAACGTAAAGAGGATACGAATGCATGGAAGTCGGGATAACGTCCACTTCAACTGAATAAAACGTGTTTTCAGGAGACATTTGAAGACCTTGGGGCGGCGTCTCACGACATTGACGCTTCGCTGGCGAACGCCAGCGTGGGTCGCCTACAATAGGTGGGCGCTTAGAGGCATGGTCTTTAAAAAATAATTTCTCAGCAACAATAAAAAGTATTTTTCTAATTCTTTTTTTATATGTTGAAGAGATGAGGTGAATTGAACGTTTGGCTATTTTGAAAGTTCCGGGCACCGATGCGCACATTACTTTTTCTGGCTCTCACTGTGGCCGTTTGTGCATCAACTGGAGAGTTTGTCATTTAATTAAAAACGCAACAAAACGAGGCTTTAAAAGTTTAACACGTGCAATGCAATTATTAGTTCTATGTGAACAAACGAAAAAGTATTGTTGCTAACACCCAACTCCAAGTGGACTAAAAGAAATAAAGAATTTATAAATCTCATTAAGTCTCTTCTGGCGTCCTTCAGTGTTTGTATTTTACTGCGAGATAGGACATGTTATTAAGTAATTAGGCGCCCATCTAAATTTGTTATGGCACCCAACCGTTTTTTTTTTACAATGAGTTTCTTAAGTACGCGAGTTTTATGCGAATTTCAGTAATTTAGAGCATGATATCAGCAAAATAAAAATAAAATTAAAAGAAATACTTGATTTCAGAGGTTTCTTTATTCAAAAATATATTTTTCGTACATATCCCAGACATGAAAAAATTGCCGCGCCATCCTTTGGCATGGAATGACCCTATCGCCATCTCTCTCGCTCTTGTTAGTGTCACCAAATACTTTACTAGGGGATTACATTCCACTCCGCTCATTTGCATTAGACAGAACGCCTAAAGCGCCCAATCCAGCCCTGACGGAGTGGAGGTCGGCGCCTGTCCCCGCGCATGTGCACGTGGATGTTCGCGGCGGCCGCGGCGCTGTCATCTCCGATTCCACCTAAGGCCCCTTCATGTTTCCAAAAGCAGCGCAAGGTGCGTCGATGCACGAGGCACGCGCAACGTGCAATCCTTGGGAAGATCATGGCGGCACAGCGTCGATGCACGTGCCGCGACCATTATACTCTGTTTCAGCTTGTGTTGTACCGCGGGAAAGGATACACAGCGCGAGCTCCTTGCTCTAAAGAACATCTCGGCGGCACACGCTCTCGTGCCCCAAGGGCAGCTGCCAACGCTATGAGCTCGCGCTTCTAGCCTTCGCTGCCGTACAAGACAAGGTGAAACGAAGTATAAAAGTGGCGCGCGGCACGTGTCTCGAGCATTTCCACAAGAATGAATTTGGTATGTAGAACAACCATCGTCATCATTATCGTTTACCGCCGAGACCTCCCCGACGATAGATGGCTCTCGCCAAGCCCAGAGAACCTGTCCGCGCCGAGGCCATTGTATTTGAGAGGAGTGGATTAGCTATTCCCTTAGTGAAGTATTTTGTGTCACCATGTAGATGCTGCGAGGGTGAAGGCTCTGTTATACTGCGACGTTGAGCGCAGCAAACTCGACGTAGCACAGCGCACACAGATACTGACTGGTCCCAGACATAAGAGTGCCTGCTTGCCGGCCAATGAAAGGCGCACGTTCTGCGCTACGCTGCGTTCGCTGCGCTCAACATCGAGGTATATAGGCCTGTTCACAAATACATCGCAGCTCTGTAAACACAGCGTTGACTTTGCACGCGTGCTGAGGGGAGTGTTCACCAGATTTGTACCGCGCACCGTCAAAATTGTTGCTCGTGGCAGACGATAAGTAGCTGACGACACGTACGAACAGCTCTGTATCAGCGCTCCACCGCATGTGGAAACCGGCCTTTAAAAAAAATATATACGGCGGTGCTTTCACGAAAGGGTGAACAAATTCGATACTGCGAAAACTACGCGTCGCACCAAAAAAAGGTTTAGTGTCGTTTTGGTCCTGGGCCCGGGGCCCTATTTAGGAAAATTATTAAAGTCCGAGATAATTATATTGTTAATTATGTTTGCGTAATTAACTTTTGTTAATATTGAGTTTAAGGGCATGGTTTCAATTAGAAAATTGCTCAGCATCATCAAAAAACACTAAATCCATAAATTGCAGAACGCGACCCAGCCTCTGCTGCGTCGCGCGATGACAGCCCAGCGGAGGTTGGTTGCACTATCTCTCCACGGGGCGCGGTGCTGCCGGTGCGGAGATGTGCTCCGATAACAAACCGAAACCTAGAAACCCGTCGAATTTGTACGGCTTTTCAGAAAGCCGTAAAATGCTTCGCGTGCCTTCTATCGTTCTGCAGTTTGTTGATTTAGTAGTTTTCGATGGCGCTGAGCAATTTTCTAATTTAGACTATGCCCTTAAGCACAATATTAAAAAAGTTAATTACGCAAAATAATTAGCAATCTAATTATCTCGGACTTATAATTTTCCTAAATAGGCCCCTGGCCCAGGACCAAAACGACACAAGCCTTTTTTTTTGTTGCGACGCGTGGTTTTCGCGATATCGGATTTGTCCGCCTTTCATGAAACACCCGTATATATATATATATATATATATATATATATATATATATATATATATATATATATATATATATATATATATATATATATATATATATACTTTTTTTTTTTTGCAAGAAGATTTAGTGTATTACTTGTATTGGCTGGATGCACCCTATAAATCACCAGCTTAAAGCTGGTGATTCACCTAAGCTAAATCTGATGATTCACAAAAGATGGTCAATAGCAACCACGCCCACTTTGCTACTTTTCTCTTCAGCTGCGAATTTCGTTCTTCGCCACAGCAAAGCCATACGGTGATTCAGTTACAATCATTAGGCAAGAGTGAATTAGACAAGTGCGAAATGAATCAATGCAAAATTGCGAAGATTAAAAAAAAAGGAAAGACAGCAAAGGGAAGAAGCTGTAAAGGCCGGTTCAGACACTTGCGTTTGAGTCGCGTTTGACTGCGTTGCGGCGAGAACCGGAAGCGAGTCACCGGCACATCTGTGCTTCGTATGAAGCGTGGAATCCAATTCAAGGAATCTTCTTGGCACGCGATATAAGCAGCAGGGATGTCCTGGTGTCTCGCTGCCGCAACGCAGTCAAACGCAGTCAAACCGCAACAGTGAACCGGGCTTTAGACGGAAAAAGCCTCTCAGGTAGAGGGCGACTGACTGATGCGATAATAGACTAGCTTCAGACATACTGTGGTTTGGCTATCAGGAGGAATGTTGGAAGCTTGTCGATTATGCGTAAGGCTGTCTGCGCAACCTACTTTCATATCTCGTCCATCAACAGCAATCCAAGTAATGAACTTTGAGTAGAGCAGGCTGACACCTGGTGCGCCTTCAAAAGAAATGAGATGAACTGTGAACCTTTCGTCCACAAGGAAGCTCTCCCAGCGACTTTTCTTGAGGCAGTGAAACCGGTTTGTCAGCGGCTTACGAAGCCCAAACTGCTCGAAAAATGCGCCATGGGTGAACCCAAAACCCGAACGAATCCTTCAGCAATTTTGTCTGGGAGCGTGCACCGAAAAATGTGTTTCTGGGATTAGAGATGCTTTGAATGACCACATCAAACGCCGTCCTTACACTTAAATGGCGGCGCCATCGACCGAGTGAATATGTTCAAGTCATTTGGCTTCTCACCGAAGCGCTATACTGTGCAATGGCTAAGTGAGGTCGACCGCCGTCGAGTTTACTTTTCGGACATAGCATCACGGCAGATGACGAGAGAGGCTCGAAAAGCAAAACGGCAAGCGGAGAAAAGAAAATTGACTGTGATGATGACTACCTGCCTGGTGGCTATTGAAAGAGTGACTCTAACATCCTCGGTTTAGGAAGAACTTTGTAGTGGAATTATTTCCCAACTTTGGAGACAACTATTTCAAAATACAAGATTTTGTTACATTTGCCCCGTTATTTAAAAAAAATCACAATTGCTATAAAAATATTTTGTCCGGTGTGAAGGGCATACATTGGGAAGTCTACCGAACTAGAATTGTAGATATTCCTAGGTGGGTTTTTATTTTACATAAAATATAATTCATAAAAGCAGGTGAAATATATAGTTTTAAAAGAAGATGGTAAAAATTTGAATTTATGGCCTGCAATATTACTTCTAGTTCATTAAAAAGAGCTGGAAATTATGAAAAAAATGATATAACTATAAAATTTCACGCCCAAAAACTTGCACGCGCACGCACACGCACGCACACGCACGCACACACACACACACACACACACACACACACACACACACACACACACACACACACACACACACACACACACACACACACACACACACACACACACACACACACACACACACACACACACACACACACACACACACACACACACAAATAAAAGGTTTTAAACATGCCCCAAAATACATGGAAGGTATGGGACCTACCCTGTTCCCTTAACAGTGCCTCGAGGAAGAGCATAAAGGTCTTTCCCATAATTCTTTGCGCACTTCGCGCGACGCCTTTCCTGATTTTTGACGAATGTTCATTAACAAAGCGTAGATACGCGAACGATCTTCTGAGGAAAATTAAGCCTCATGCATGAACATAACCTCGCGGCTTTAGCTGAGATAGGACGGGACAATATCTCAACTTCGACAGTTTTGTGCGTTTTTACTTAGTTGCGGTGTTCGCCATAATGTCCGAATAGTTGTCTTGCTTTGACATGGCATACACAAGTTTGAAGAGCGGCCGAGCCACAGGGCGCGCGCGGGCGGACTACTCTAGGTGTGTGACTTCTCCGCAGTGCAGCTGTAGGTTAGGAGAAGTATCCTTCCGGGTAAGCTTGCATGAACTTGGAAACTCGCGGGCGAACTATTTCTGCATTTCTGGAGTGAAGACCGCATGAACACAGCTGTGATCCGCGCTCAATGTGCGCTAGTACCCATAGCTCTGGCTTCATTGCCAAGAAAAGTTGTCCCCAAGTTTAATGCCATTACACAGGCACACTAAACAGCAGGTAAAGGGATACTACAACGAAATTTCGGCGCTTATTTTTTGGTCTATACGTGTTCAAAGCAGCAGTATCACACCGGACACACCAATATTTTGTTAAAAAAGACACGAAAAGGAATTTTAAAACGAATTAAACGATTAGCAAAGAGCACCTGGTGTATTTTGCTAAATCCTCGTTTGTAATGCCCGTCTAGAAACCTTGATAGATAGTGACGATAACTGTCTCGCCTATGAACTATACATGCTTTGAACCTAACGTCATCCCGACAGCTCTACGGCCAGCACAAGAGAAGAGGGAGGGAGGAACTCCCCACTCAACGGGACTCTCTTTTGTGTGTCCCAGACGTCGCTATTCTCCCTCTACGAGATTATAGCAGATTAACCCGTGACTCGAAATTCACACAAAAGCAGCTTTGCGGTTAGCTGCGGTGGCCCGATCGCTGGCGTGCTTCGGCCGCTTCGTTGGCTGGAATGGCTAGGACACCCTCTCGACGTCAGCCTCGCCGCAGCTTTGCTCGTCCCGAGACAATCTACGTCACGATTGCGGCAGATGTCACGTGCTCTCCGCTGGCTGCTCTCCGAGCGCCTGCCAGAGTGGGCCGTTTATAACGGAATATACAGCCACCAGGCTGAAAATACAAACATGCGATTGTCATTTACGGATATTGTGGATCATAATCTGCCTATTTCTGAACACGACAGGTATATTTCAAATTTCGTGCAAGTGTCCATTTAGGAGCTCACTAAACAGTTTTCTTCTTTTTTCTTCTTTTAAGGCTTTACAGATTTGTTTTAAAAAAATCTGTGAACGATTCACTTATGCGGTTTGTGCAGGTGAGTTATGCAGCCATGGGGACATAGTGTAGTGGGCTAATCATACGGGTCAGTTGGTTGATTAAGTAAAATCTGTTAATTAACTTTTTAATCAGTAGCAATGGACCGTAAAAAAGCGCCGAAAAAATAGACAGGTACAAGAGGTTGACGCAACTAACATTTATCGAAAAAACAATATCTAAACGTCAGTCATGACTACAACCGTTGTAGCTCTCTATCAAAAAAGTCATATTCTTTTCCCGATCATGTTTTGGATGTGTCACTTGTACACCTCCTGCTTTCGGCTTTAATCTCAAACGACTCGTGAAGATATCTATATACTGGGTGTCTGGTCAATCATTTGGCGTCATAAAATGAGGGGGAACAAGGACAGCGGCTGCAGTGCGTGGCCAGATGTCCTGATGGGGTTGCTTGTGTTGCCGCGTCGTGTTCATGGCTGCGGTCGTTAGAACATTGGCCTGTCTGACCAATGTATACAGAACCGCGTGACATCGGGATTTCGTACACAACTTTCGTCGTGCATTCTGTAAATTTTTTTGTGGTGTTTTGTTTTGCGTTTGTCTGCAGTATTTGCGGGAAAGTTGATTTTACGGCAATGTCTCGACAGCGTATTGGATGCTGAAAAAACCACTGGTACGTCGTACCGGTCAGCGCACCTTTTGAGGTTGTGGGTTATGGAGTGCAAATACGGAATTACAACTGGCCTCACTGTCCTTCTATTAGGAGGTTTCCTATGTGTTCCTTAAATATTCTTGACTAGGCTTTCCGCCACCTCCTCTAGAGCATTTGGAGGGAAACCAGCCCTCTGCAAACGGGCTGCTTGTTCCTCGAAGCCCCCTTGTGCACTGTGCTCACAAGTCTTCTTCAGAGACGCTTTAAGAGACATAAAGGCAACCCCTCGTTTCACAACCTTAGGTTGGGCATTGCTGAATGGGAGAATGCCCTTCTTCGAGCGTGGCTCGTACGTTCAGCATACGTGATCCTTCGTCACAGCCTGAGATCTAAAACTGCAACTGCCCTAATTGGAACCCTATGGTTCCAATTAGACACGTGGTTACAATTAGAAACTTGCTGAGCGTCATGAAGAACCACTACATAAACTCTTTTTGGAAGTATATAACGCGGGGGCAAAATTTTACGCACCACTTGGACACGTTTCTAGGTTTCGGTATCTTATCAGAGCGCCTCTCTGCGCCCGCGGTTGCTCTCCTCGGTGTCTGAGACGCGCAACACACGTGCGCCCTACTTCCCTCCATGCTGCGAGGGAGGCCAGGGGGTGGCTTCGCGCCGTGACCACCGGGGAGCAGGACCACGGGCGCACAGATACGCTCCGATAAGAAACCGAAATCGAGAAACGCGTCCAAATGGAGCGTTTTTACAGAACGCTATAAAATGCTGCACCGGCGTTATCTCCTTCCAAAAATAGTTGATTTAGTGGTTTCCAACGATGCCCTAAAAGTTTATAATTTGAACCATATCTCTATTTTCTTCAATTAAGAAGTTAATTAACAAATTATGCTTAATTTGCCGACTGACTGTTGCAGTTAGGCCCTATACTATGTCCGCCGGGCCGTATAACTGGCCTGCAAAAACAGCGTAAGTAAAGCTTTCACGGCTTTTTTAAAACAAACTTGTAAAAGCTTAAAAAAAAGAAACTGTAATTTGACGTAACGTGGGCGCGCGCGTACGCGCGCCGATCTTTACGACAGGTTGCTGAAGAGCCGGCACTCTACGGTCCGGCGCCTCGGCGTAACCATCGGAACCGGCGGCGGCGCGGTTCGGCGGCGCCGGCGGGAAATAGGGGTTGCTCTATTTCGCGCTAGCCCAAACACAATGCTCCGGGCCTGCTCGCCTAGCTCAGCAGCACCCAGAGTTCCTGAGGTTGGGAGCGATAGCGGCGGACTCTAGAGAGGCTCATCCCTGACGCGCTGGAGCCAGCGTGGCCAGCGCCGACCACCGCTGGTAGCGCGCCGAAGACGTCGGACTCTCTCGAGCCCTACCACTGTTACCACACTATAGACGCTTTGCACACGCGCCAGATTACAGCCGAAATTATGGACCTTATCTTGTCTTACCGAGATGCCGAGCCACTGAAGCGGGTGTTGACGAGCGTCCGCAAAGGTCAATGCTGAGGAGAATGACACAGTAGAATCTAAATAGGCAATAACCCGCCCTGCTGTGGTAACGATGAAGGGAGGGAACCGGATAAGAGGCAACAATAACCAAAGGTCGGTCACGTGGTGGCGCCTAGTGCCACTAAATAAGCTACGCTTCAGAGTAACGACACTTGGCCATATTGTGGCTTAAAATCATGGTTGCCAGTTCTCTGAAGCTTTATCTGAAATCACAGGAAACGCTTTTCCGTCACTCCACAAATATTTAAACAGGCCGCGACAGAGAAAAGCAATATTACATAAGCTTTTTAACACCGAATCGAATGCTGAGGAAGTCGCACTTTTGAATCATGACGATCTGCAGTTGCGTCTGCTCTGCACAAGCCCCAATATGGCGGCGCCCACAGCAATGTCGGGGAACGGAGTGCCGATACTCTAAGCGTAGCTCATTTAGTGGCTCTAGTGGCGCCCATGCACAGCTGCTGCAAGGCGTTTACACTGTTGGACAACGTTCTGTGGCTATGCGAGTCGAAGCTGTGGGCGCACGTGCGCTTGTGCTTCTTGAGCGCCCGTCAAAGCTGTGCGCGCGCACTCTCTCACTTCTTCTCAAATAGTTCTCGAGAGGGAGGGCGCCGCGAGAGCGCACGACACGAGAGCGCCGACGGCAGAGCCGCGCGACAGGACAGCGCCGCGACACGGGAGCGCGTGTCATTAGAGCGCGCGTCACGAGAGCGCTGAACAACGACTGCAGTCACGACTCACTAATCTGCTTTTCCCTTCGGCAGAACGTTCAAGTATTGAATCGCTTTCATTTTTCTCAGCCCAGCACGCGCATGTTCGTCGCTTCGGAAAGCGAGAAAATCACGTGACATGCGCACGAACACTGAAAATCGAACCGGCCAAAAGCCCTTTTACAACGGAGCTTTTACAGAGCTAGTTTCCCAGGATTGCGTCTCCCGCGAAGAAATGAAGACACCGAACTCTGGACACCTACCGCCATCTATGAGGCGACGGCGGCAAGCCACGTATCTTGTTGCCGCCGTCGCTCATAAATTACGGCAGCCTTTCCACTCTGGCTTACCGACTTGCTGCTGCGCTGGTCTTCCTTCTTCACCAAAGTGGAAAGGCTGAAAGTTTTTCTTTTGGTAATACGTATAGTAACTGGGTTGTAACTACAGTGGATTATTTGTTGCGCGACAGCCAGCACTGCAAAATATGTGAGTGCAGCTTTAAATTTCGTCATTATTCGTGGGAACGAGCGGATTGATTTCTAGCGCGTTCCAAAGTCGACATTTGCCCGACGTTTGCCAGGAATTAAACATTAGAATGATGTAACACCTGCGCGCACGCGTGCACGGCAGGCTGTTGTAGGCTTACTCACATGGAAACTAAAATGTTTGATCACCCTAAAAAAGCTCATCGCTAAACCGATTTTTTTTCCATAACATTGATGTGCGGATTGAATTTTTTTGTCTTTAGGGGACCAAAATTAAAATAAAATTGCCTCGAGAGCGAAAGTAGTGACACATTTTAAAAGGGGCACACTATAAGCGGCAGCGATGACAACTGCGCGGTAATGTATTGTGTTAAGGCAGATTACCTGAACAATATAAATGATCTTAAATGGTGTGACTGGAGACCGTTGCGTTTGACACGCTTGTACCACTTCGCTCAGTTTAATTTGAGTACTCAGCCAATTATATGACATCAAGCGTTCGAAATACGACTCCATTTGGTGTCAATTTCAGCTCCATGAAAACACGTATTTGAAGACCCCAATATCGAACATACCCAAGGCGCGCACACGCGCTCTGGTGACGCACGCTCTAATGACACACGCCCTCATGTCGCGGCGCTCTCCTGTCGTTTGCTTTGGTGTCGTGGCTTCTCTGAGCGCTCTCCTGTCGTGCGCTCTCCCGTCTGAGCGCTCTCCTGTCGCGCGCTCTCCCGTCTGAGCGCTCTCCTGTCGCGCGCTCTCCCGTCTGAGCGCTCTTATGTCGCGCGCTCTCCCGTCTGAGCGCTCTCCTGTCGCGCGCTCTCCCGTCGTGAGCGCTCTCCTGTCGCGCGCTCTCCCGTCTGAGCGCTCTTCTGTCGCGCACTCTCCCGTCTGAGCGCTCTCCTGTCGCGCGCTCTCCCGTCTGAGCGCTCTCCTGTCGCGCGCGCTCTCCCGTCCTGAGCGCTCTCCTGTCGCGCGCTCTCCCGTCCCGAGCGCTTTCGTAGCCGCGCGCTCTCCCGTCTGAGCGCTCTCCTGTCGCGCGCTCTCCCGTCTGAGCGCTCTCATGTCGCGCGCTCTCCCGTCCGAGCGCTTCTCTCGTCGCGCGCTCTCCCGTCTGAGCGCTCTCCTGTCGCGCGCTCTCCCGTCGAGCGCTCTTCTGTCGCGCGCTCTCCCGTCAGACGGCGCTCTCCTGTCGCGCGCTCTCCCGTCTGAGCGCTCCTCCCTGTCGCGCGCTCTCCCGTCTGAGCGCTTTCATGTCGCGCGCTCTCCCGTCTGAGCGCTTCTCCTGTCCGCGCGCTTTCCCGTCTGAGCGCTCTCATGTCGCGCGCTTCCCGTCTGAGCGCTCTCCTGTCGCGCGCTCTCCCGTCTGAGCGCTCCTCCTGTCGCGCGCTCTGCCGTCTGAGCGCTCTTCTGTCGCGCGCTCTCCCGTCAGAGCGCTCTCCTGTCGCGCGCTCTCCCGTCTGAGCGCTCTCCTGTCGCGCGCTCTCCCGTCTGAGCGCTTTCTATGTCGCGCGCTCTCCCGTCTGAGCGCTCTCCTGTCGCGCGCTCTCCCGTCTGAGCGCTCTCATGTCGCGCGCTCTCCCGTCCGAGCGCTCTCCTGTCGCGCGCTCTCCCGTCTGAGCGCTCTCCTGTCGCGCGCTCTCCCGTCTGAGCGCTCTCCTGTCGCGCGCTCTCCCGTCTGAGCGCTCTTCTGTCGCGCGCTCTCCCGTCAGAGCGCTCTCCTGTCGCGCGCTCTCCCATCTGAGCGCTCTCCTGTCGCGCGCTCTCCCGTCTGAGCGCTCTCCCCTGTCGCGCGCTCTCCCGTCTGAGCGCTCTCCTGTCGCGCGCTCTCCCGTCTGAGCGCTCTCCTGTCGCGCGCTCTCCCGTCTGAGCGCTCTATACTTCGTTTCAGCTTGGGTCCAGACGCAGCCGATGCTACAAGCACGAGCGTGTGGCCCTGAACAGTGCCTGTACTGCACGAGCGCGCGTGCTTGGCAGGGACGCTGGAAGCCTGGAGCTCGCGCTTGCTAGCATCGGCTGCGTCTGGACCCAAGCTCGAAACGAAGTAGTGTCGCGCGCTCTCGTGTTATACAGCCGTCCGAGAGCATAGTGTGGTAACTGTGGTAGCGAAGTATAACTGCGGTTAATGTTAGGGATGTCGCGAACTTTTGTCGAACCGGATTTTTAGGTCGAACTTTCGGGGTTCGATGAACCTTCGAACTTTTAACCAGATGCGACCGGTTCTAGTTTGTGGACAGTGTGGTCAGACCTTGATGCCAGCATGTCTAGGTTTGGATAATTCGTTTCATGCAAAGGGTCATCTTAATTTTATGAACACTTGCAATTAAAAGAAACTAATTCTGATCACTGAAGGAGTTAATTTTTCGTACTGTATTAACTGAAGTAACCGATCAGTGCTGCCCTTCATTCATCCCTTAGCCATCACCATCCAAATCCGAAGCCAACTGGCCAGCCTGTCGCGCATACGCATAGCGGTCGAACCTGAGTCGACCCTTTGTCGAACTTTTCACAAGAAGTTCGTAAAAGTCGAACCTGGTCGAACTCGAAACCTCGACCGGTTCGCGACATCCCTAGTTAAGGTTGAGACTTGACTGCGGGGGAGGGTGCCTGTGTAACGAGGGTATAAATAATATATGCTCCGAGTATCGACACTCCGTTCCCAAATTGTCCCGTGGATGCCGCCATTTTAGTGCGTAGTGCAGAGAGGGCGCAATTGGCAATACAGTTACGAGTGGAAAATGCCATTTCCTCAGCCCTAGATACGACGTCGAGGAACTCAATTGCGATACCATTTTTGTTCTGTCCCGGCTGGTTTTATGAATCCTAAATTACGGAAAAGGTTTTCTCTGATTTCAGCTAAAGCTACAAATAAATGTCTAAAATAATCTAAAAAAAAGCGACTGAAACCCTTTGCTTTGAAGCGTAGTTTATTGACTGTCTCTACTTCATGCTACACTTCGGTCACTCAAAGAGTCAGCAGGCAAAACGCCTTCTGACTCTCTGCTGACACTTTGCATATTGAGGACTCCCAGAAGGTGTATTTCAAAGTTCAACCTACCCACTTTGACTAGTTTCAGGCTTGCTTATGGTCCCAAGTTATTATGCCTAACGTGCGTTATAGAATTCATTTGTCATTCTAACCGAAAGACATTCATAACGGTTTTGTCGGTTGAGTCACCGCCCTGCTAACGGGATGGCTTTCCTGGAGATGCATATCATTGACTTAAACCAGCCTCTTAGTAGGGGGAGAGAGAGAAAATAAACCTTTTATATAATTGTACCTTTTACGTTTTATATTTTAATTTTACCTTTCCTATAATTAAAGTTACTGCACCTTTAAAGGATGAAAAAGGAAGGCACGAGGGAACGCCATAATTACGGGCAAGTAAGTCGCTCAGCAAGGCTGCAGGTTGACACACTTGCGACGGCAATTATGACCGTGTGCCTTAAAACCCATTAATCTCTTACGATGTATGTATGTATGTATCTTTGCGGCGCAATCTCTTTGTATCGAAAGTTTTGTAAGACACGCCAATAAAAGCAAAAAAAAAAAGAAAACGAAAAAAAAGACAACGAAAAAATAAATAAAAAAAGCGATGGGTGAATACGCTAGCGCCATCTATTAGGTAGCTGTGAACACTTGCGGTTTCCGTATACTTTCTATTTTATCTCGCATACATTTTTCTTTCTTCGCTATAGAAATCTCTCGAAGATGTTATAAACGATCATTTCGCATAAACAGTACGCACATTTTTATCTCGCAAATGCCGCAAAACCTTCGTTCTAGCGAAATGCAGTTTCAAAGTTACCTCATAGACGGCGCCAGCACGCCAGTACGTTCCCTCGTCGTAAGAGGTCGCAAGAACTCGTTCCTAAGCGAACGCACGTGCGTGAACGGGCCTTTGTACAAAGCACGGCACAGTTAGTGCGAGCAAAACCTCGCGGGATTTTCTGGTTTTCTTTTAATAACCGAGAAGCTGGTGTCAACACTACTAGCGTGGTGGAATGTGCATGTCCAGGGCGCCAACCAACCCGGTCGCATTTAGAATTAGCGACCAATCTTACGGCTAAGATACGAAATGGCGCCGATGTTGCGTTCCTGCTAGCGCTGTCGCAGAGTGTACTTCAACGGCACGGCACTTCGGAGG
This sequence comes from Ixodes ricinus, assembly GCA_037355805.1. Classification (NCBI taxonomy): domain Eukaryota; kingdom Metazoa; phylum Arthropoda; class Arachnida; order Ixodida; family Ixodidae; genus Ixodes; species Ixodes ricinus. The sequence goes on along the minus strand of JAZHYW010037825.1, from coordinate 34,013 downwards.
CTCTGCTTGGGGCTGTTTCTTCTGCAGGCCTCTGCAGCATCTATGGACGATCGTTCGTTGAACCAACACCGCCTGGATTACAAGGCTTCAGCACTGCACTCTCCACGTCACCTACCGAAGGCCATTGCGAGGCCGCGAGTTGTAGCTAAACACTGACGCTACACGCGCGTCCTTGTCCTCCGGGATGTGACGTAGAAAAACTGAGCAAAAAAATTAGGTTGTGTGTATGTTTGATTGTTTATACATCCTGAACTTAGTCTTCCTCAACGGGCGAATTGTCTCCCAGCTGTAGATGAGAAATTTAGCCCGTGCAGTACAACCGCTAGCCTGGGGCCTTAAACGTGCATCACGCAGTAGTGATACACGACCGCACGCCGTTACGATGCTCATCCAGATCGAAACGGGCAGGGGTGGGGATTGAACCCAAGATCCCTGGAGTTCTGTAGCACGAGCTTTCGCTCTACGTGCTCCGAGCTGGTGTGCGCTAGCCCACTCAACCACCAATATCCATAAAAAAGTTTAGTTTTTGAACAAACTTTATGTAGTATTCTGACTTTTCTGCAGAGCATATTCGGTGCATTATAAGGAGCTGTTTCCCTTTGCGTCAAGTAATGTTCCACGAATGCAAGCCTCTATGACTCCATGGCATCTCTGCCCTTTCGAAGCATTCAGAGGACGTCGTGGCAGACGTCCGAGCACGACATCCACGAAACTCTTCTCGTAACGCTGCAATTAGCAAAGGCGTAGAGGGCTCGGCAGTACGAGTTGGACCGGCAGCGTTCAGGCCTGGGCGGCACAAAAGTCATGCACGAGGAAAAACAACAACAAGGTTTACATTGACCGTTACATTTTTTATTGTAATGTGGCAGTCGGTTTCATAGCTTGACATGTCGCATCTATCCCACGCGGCATTTAAGGTTTCACCCGTTCCGGCTAGCACCAGTCTGCGCGAGTTCATAATGTCGCCGACCGTGGAAATCTCTTAGGCGGAGCAATGAAAAATGGTGACGTCAACAACACTTAATCCTGCCATACCTCTTCATCCGTCTCGTTTACCATCTCCTTAGTTCCAAGAGCTGTCACCGTTTGATAATCTGACGGCGCGCTCGCGCAAGCGCCCCCGGCCTAATGAAGCGGGGCCACCTCGTGCTCCTCAAAGATGACCCTTCCGCCCTTAACCCCTCTCCTCCCGCTCACAGCAATGTGAAGGCCCCCAGCGAACGCCGCAGCAGAGCCGTCGAAGGGTGGGCGCACAGGCTTGCGCCTCTGCTGTTCCGCCGACAGCTTCGTGCAATCTGTCGCCACCTCCGACGCGAGGCCAGAAACGACCCCGAAGCCAAAAAGGGCCCGAAGCAGGCCCCGAAGAAGCTCTCAGAGGCTGCGGCAGAATTTTGAGCGCGGGGTATCTTTGCCGGCTGGCTCGGCTTCTTCTTCTCTCTCGCTGGTTTTGTTGCTCGGTGGCGGGCGGCACGCGGCGGGCCTACATTTGTGTATGAATGGCGCCCGCCGTGAGAGAGCATCATTTTTAAAGGACTTTCTCTCCGAGGGGCGGCTGTTATTTGCCGCCGCGGCTGAGAGGCTCGCACCCCCCACCCTGGCTCAAGTGGGGATCTGGCCGGGCAAATTCTCTATTGATTTTGTGGCCTGGCCGTACGTCTCGGCGTCTGTGCGTGAGGCGGCGTCGCTGGCGCTCCGCCCTTCGCCTGGGTCCCAAGTAGGGGCGAAAGAAATCTATAGAGGAGTGATTTTCGAGCAAGACAAATTGCTCAGATTTGGTTCCTGTCTGACTGGAGTCCGCCCTATATATCTATATATGCGGGATCGCTTCTTTTTCGGGAAGGGCCCTCCGTGTGTTTTCTGCACTTGGACTTTTGTCTTCTTTTTCTTGGGTGTTTTTTCCGGGACCGCGTTTGGTTTGTGTCTCTCTATCCGACTCGGCCGAAATTGCACCTAACGACACTTCCTTCTCGGCTCCCGCTTTCGACGACTTCGCAGTGCGGTTTGCTCCGAGCTCAGGTGAGATTGATGCCGCGGGCTCCCAGCGCGCGACTCCGACGCCCGAACTCGAGGCGCCGGCACCACCGCCGCGCGCCTCTCGCTTCGTCGGCTCGGAATGGAAGCAGCGTGGCTTGCGACAAGTTTTTGCGGCTGCTTTAGACGAGCATTGCTTCTTTCTTACGAACGTTCGCCTTTTTTTGTACGATGGGTGTTTCGTTTTTTTCGAGTGTCGGAACGCGGATTCCGTTCTGGGTCACTGTGGTACCCCGTGCGAGTTTCTCTTCGATGAAATTGAAGGTGCGCGTCCATGACGAAGAAAACAAAAATTGTTTGCTTATATATATTTTGTTTTAAACCCGAAGATACGTGGGGTTTAGGATACGCCGCAAAAAGAGTCCAAGGCCACCAAGTCGGTTTTCTGTTTCCTTTCGGGAACACGTAAGGACTTCCGCAGGTAGGAGATGATGACTTCCTCCCTATGATCAGTGCTATGCGCGCGCGTTATTTTGACAAGGGAGAGTTCTGTTTGTTTTTTGTATTTATAATTCTTATATATTTTTTCTTCTCTTTTACTCTCTTCTCTTCTTTCTGTATAACATAGCGAACCGGGAAGAATTTCCCGAATTAACTTTTTGTCTTCCTTTTTGTCCGGAAACAATTTTTCACTCAAAGGCTGGAAAATCGGGGAGAGGTAAGTTTGGCCCATTTGCGAGAAACCTACTCAACTACCGCCTGAAAGGACTGTGACGTGAAACGTATGACGGATTTCAAACATATCTGATTCAAAATAGCTTCGTCACAGTGGGATTTCTGCGACACAGTCCTATCCACGAAGAACTCGTCGAACCAAACCAACCAGTCACACAGACAATAAGGATCAAGCTCGGATGGTGTTTCATCTCAAATAAAACCACAGATCCTGGGAACTTGTGTACCAGGATGCTGCGGTATTCCAACCTGAACTGTTGGCGTTCCTCCCCTGTCAGTACATTTCTTCCGTAGATAAATCATCCGCGCGCTGCGGAGAAAAACAAAACACGCCGACCTGTCACATATATATACAGAACTTGAAAGTATAAAACAGCGAGGACGAGGACGGGAACAGGACATCTTTCATTTAGCAAGGTTGCCTAGTGTTTAAATATGTTGACGATTACTTCGTCATTTATCCAGACGCTGCGTCCGCTGACAGCATCTTTGAAGTTTTCAAAGACTGTGCGGCGGGACTAACTTTTACCCGGGAAAATCCTTCAATGGAAGGATTACAATTCCTGAATTTACGATTACATCCTCATTCCTCAGGTCTTTGTTGGGCCTTCCAGCAGAGGTCGGAGAAGCCAGCCCTCCCTTTCACCAGTGCTCACTCCAAGTCAGTTAAGCATGGCATAGTAAGGTCACTTTTCAAGTTCTCATTCTCCAAATCGTGCACACATTTCTGCGAAAGTAGCCTCAAGTTGCAGCATCAGAGGTTGCAAAAAGCAGGCTTTCCTGCTGACCTACTTCGTTCCACCCTTGAGAGATTCATTCTCAAACCACAACTTCCGCAAGCTGTTTCCGAAAAGAAGGGTCATTTCCCTGTGATTCCCTACATGCACAATTCCGCGCACCGTTTATGATCTATCGCGTCCAAGTTCGACACAAGTGTTGTTTTTTCCTGTCGTATGCTCCTTAAACAGATGTGTAAAAAGGTTAATGGGAGCGACAGTCCCAGACAGTGCAACGTAAAGCATGCCAAAAAGTTCGTAGAATGCGAAGAAAGAAAGTTTTATTCAGTTCCACTAAGCTGTGGCAGTCAGTACATTGGACAGACTGGGAGATGCGTCAACCATAGACTCAGAGAACACAACCTGGAAGCTTCAAAGGCTTCAAATGAGTCGCATCACCCAATTGTCGTTCACAGCCGCACGTGCGATGACTGTACTCCTCATTTCTCTGATACAAGAATACTGGGTGGGCACAACAACAGGTTTGGGAGAGAAGTCATCGAATCATTTGCCATGGGGACTGTAAACAACAACATTTCTGCATCTTCATTATCATTGATAAAGACAGAGGTCGAATTCTTAACACCAGAGATAACTAGAATACTGACACCTCGTAGTGACGCTAGATCTTTTTAAACTTTTATATTTACAGTACCTTTCCCTTTGGGACTGTACACAATATTTCTGCACCTTCATTATCATTGACAATGCCAAAGGTCAAATTCTAAGTAATCAGATATAACTAGATTAGTGATACCCCGTCGTGACGCCAGCGCTTTTTAAACTTTTATATTTATAGTAAATTCCCTTTCCTTTATAACATTTATCTTCTTTCCCTCTTTGAGAATGTTGAAACCTTTGGGGGGCGGTTTTATCGGTGTGCCATTCTATGTTGTTGCTAAATGAAAGATGTCCTGTTCCCGTCCTTCGTCCTCGCTGTTTTATACTTTCAAGTTCTGTATCTATTAACCAACACGCTCGTCTTCAATTGTAACTGTAATATATATATATATATTGTGAACGAAGAGGGGAGAAAGTGATTATTGAAATTTATTGCATTAAAGTTAGGGAAAGGGAAAGAAAGCTGGCGTAAAATTGGTCCAGGAGCTGGGATCGAACCCGCAACCTTCGCCTAGGCGGGGGGAAGACGCCTTAACCGATTAGAACATCCCTACCACAGGTTTCGGCGAACTCAATTTTTGATCAGCTCTCTGTCCGTTACTGATTTAATGCCCATGGTAGTTCCGAGTTGCGGCAGTGACGTGGCACGTCATTTCAGCTTGCAAAATATATGTGTGTGTGTGTGTTTGTAAAGAGAGAGAGGGACAAATAGAAAGAGAGAGAAAACGGGCATGGTGCCTTCGGTGCTGAGGGCATAGGTTAAATAGGATAGAGAACCTTCGGTGAAACAACGGACGGATTTATTTCGACGTTTCGGCCGGAGTCCGGCATTTTCATTTCATTTGATTTATTTCCTCTCAGGGCCCGAAGGCGTTACAACGAGGACTAGATAAGTTATCCAAAATACAAGAATACAACGCTAGAAGGCAAAACTACTTTAATATTGGTGAATATGGCCAAAAACTACGTCAATACATAAAAAAGAAGTACGAACATCGTTAAGCAACATTATTAAAAATAATTGTAATTGCAGTTCTAAAATCAGCGCCGTTTGTTATTGAAACTATTGATGAGGGAAGGGGATTCCAATCAATGGATGTCTGGGGAAGAAAAGAAAAATTGGAAATAGAGGTGCTACAATGGGGGATACCTAGCTTTGGGTTGCTGATATATGCGCGATGATATGTAAGATGGTTCTGAAAATAACGTTCTACGAAGTGCCGGGTTAGAGTGACGAATCTCGCGAAATAAACATAAATGATATATGTTCTGCCAGAAGAGAGGTTAGACAATGAGAAAGATGCTTTCATAGAGGTGACACTAGCTGTGCGGTGATAGTTTGAAAGAATAAAACGAGCAGAACGATTTTGAAACTAGCAGATGCAAGATTGAGTCCAGGGTTCCATATAGAGGCTGCATATTCAAGTTTAGTACGGATTAGGGTTATATACAAAATTAGCTTTAATGAAACAGGAGTGAACGAAAGATTCCTTTTGAGATAACCTAGTAAATGATTAGCATTTTTTTAGTGGCGTATTCGACATGGACATTACAGGAGGGGTCATTGACAATATGACCATAAGCCATTTTGTGCACCAGTGGGTTACGTTAGTAATATCAGTTTGATGGGCAGAAATGTCGGAATCGTTATTATTGGTTTTATAAACAACACAGTCGTCAGCATACAAGCTAATTGAAGAAGAAATACGCGTAGGGCGTACGTAGATAGATATATATATATATATATATATATATATATATATATATATATATAATAAATATATAAACCAAATATGTAATACTATGGATATTACCGGAGTTAAGACGAGGCCTGAAGAACTGGTTCCGTTGACGGGAATAAATTGACAGCGGTTTGTTAAAAACGGTTTGATTCAAGCGAGTACATTAATGCCTATGTTTAGGTTATGGAGTTTATGTGAAAGTAAGTGAGGAGCCTCGTCAAAACCTTTTGAGAAGTAAAAAAATATGCGGTCAGTCCTGGAACCCTGGTCCAGTGTGACGTGAAAGTCATGAGTAAATGTTAAAAGTTGAGTTTCGCCAGAAAAGAACTTTCAAAAGCCAAGCTGGGCTGAATAAAAACAAAAGAAATCGAGTCCAAAAGGTTAACAAGATTAGAATAAATTACGTGCTCAAGAATTTCGCATGGAATGCTCGTTAAAGAGATGGGACGAAAATCAGAGGATTATGTTTATTGCCAGCTTTGTGCAGAGGAATCACCTTCCCCACCTTCCTGCCTCTTGGTAGTACCTTTTGTTCGAGCGACTGGGTGAATATTTTAGATAATAAAATGCTAAAATACACTTTAGTGTTTTTAAAAAAACTTGGCACTGATATTATCTATTCCTGCTGTAGTTGATGTTTTCATGTTTTAAATAATGTTGACTATACCTTCACAGCCTACAATAAAAGTATACATTTGAAAAAATTCACAGACTGGAAGTATTGGCCAGGAAGATGTAACATGTATTGAAAAATATCTAACGGAAACATCATTGAGTACAAAAGGGCACCGATTACCCAACACATCTACTCCGTCATTGTCCTTGAGCGTTACATTGCAACTGGCGGTGGGATTAATAATTTTCCAGAATTGGAGGGGATTATTCATTAGCGTGGATGGCAACGTTACATCGAAAAAAGTGGCTTTCGCATCATCAGCTGCTTTTTAATACGCCTCAGCAGCAATATGATACGCCGCCCCGCGCTGTTCGTCGTTTGAAAGCTTAGCAGCACGAAATATTCGTTTCCTTTTATTCGTCAATCTCTTCAATGTCACGCTATACCATAGTGACTCAGGTGATGGTGATACGGTGCGGTAGGGAACATGAGCACTCATAAGTGACGCTACCTTTTCTACCTTTTTTTAAAATAAGCACCAATTACTTTCCACTGAACACTCCTCAAAGCATTGTATTCAGTCATCCAGAAAGAGGTTCAGTTCGTTATGTATAGCATTAAAGTCAGCTCTCGCATAATCATTAATTTTCTTACTATCCTTTGACTTATAAAATTTAGGAATATTTAGCGAAAATGTAATAGAGAATGGTCACTAAGACCAGGCATGTGCGCTAATGAGGAGATAAGTTCGAGCGATGTTGTTAATATAAGGTCTCGCAGAGAAGCGGTAGATGTAGTAATACGTGTAGGCTGTTTTACCATTTGGGACAAATTAAAATCGAAATACATATTAACAAATTCACTGCACCCTGAAGAGAAATGACTAACGGAAGTACGCACATCAAACCAGTCTATGGAAGGGTAGTTGAAATCACTTAACAAAATCATCGGTACACTAGGAAAACGAACGATGACAGCGCTGATCGCATCGTGAATCTTTGAGATAAAAGTAGCACCTGCAGCGGGAGGACGGTAACACGCCCCTAACACATATGTTTTGTTTTTTTAAGGAAAGACCAACTCATATTGTCTACCGCTTGACGGGTAATCTCGCTTGACGCGTAAGTTTAAACAACCCCTTTCATTGATCCCCCTTTTTAATTCCCTAGTGAGGTCACGACTCGAGTTTGCTTCTGTCATATGGAACTCGATATCTAAGACACAGGCTTTAACAATCAAAAATGTTCAGAAAAAGGTTATCCGAATTGTTTATGATAGATACCTTGAGAAGCGCTTTTACTATAATTATGAACATACACTTCAAATGTTTTCACTTTCACTTCTGTCTACCAGGAGATCTGTTCCAGACTTTATTTTTCTGCACAAGGTTGCTAATGGTGCATTTGATTCTCCGCAACTCCTTGAAAGGGTGAACTTTCATGTTCCTTCACGTCTAACCAGACATTATGTTTGCTTCTATGTTCACTCACTGCGCAGTGCCTCACCTCTCTCTCGGATACAGTCATTATATACCGCCATCGCTCCACCCCACCTTGATATATCTGCAGCTGTTACAATGTACCGTCGCCATTTGGATAATCTTACATTTGTCTCTAAACTTTATTTGTGTTTAGGATTTTTTGTCTGTTTGCTGGTTTTATTGTTTGTGTTGGTGCACCAAGGGGAAGACCGATGTGGTTGTTTTGGGGCACCCAAATAAAGATTAATAATAATAATATTATTATTATTGTTATATTAGCTCAAGTTCAGAGTCGACGTCATGTGAAATGATCGTACATTATCTGCTGCTGCCATCAACACATTGCCACCGTACTTTTCCTCCCGGTCATGACGGTATAAGTTAAAACGTTTCTGACAGTCTCAAATTTCACTGCTACGTATTTTACTTGACAACCAGGTCTCGGTGAGAATAACAATGTCCACACCAGAGGAGTCCACAACCAACGACAGAATCATTGCGCTTACGCATAACGCTTCTGATGTTAGTAAAATAACAAAAAAATATTATTCAGGCATGGTACATAATTGGCCCTAACACTCTTCTCAGAACGTTATGAAGGACTTGGAGCTTGATTGGAAATTCCAGCGTTATTATTACTTGAACTATTGAGCGGAACAGCTGGGACGTTTTTTGAGCTTGGCACTCGTCCATGAAAGTTTAATTCGCTAACCGAGTCCGTTCTAGGCGAGTATGTGTAACATTTTTCTCGTAATAAGTAGTTCGTCGAAGCGCAGCTTTAAGGGTACTCCTTGGTGGTTTGCAAATTGTAGCAGTTTCCGTCGAGCAAGGCGTACCGACGAAATGAAGTCTTCGCTAACAAAAAAATGCGTTCCCTTGAACTTGTAGGCTTTCGAAAACACTGATTCCTTATCTTTAAAGGAAAACTATTTCGCGATACTTTGGCGATTTTCTTTTTTTGCTGAGAGTACCTGCCAAGGCGGTGTGTCCTTTCGATGGATGACTCTGAAAGTTGAATTCCGAAATCTCTCAAGACAGACGTCTACGACAGCTTTTTCCCATTGCGCCCAAGTTTCCTTGTCGGCATCGAGAAAGCCAAAAGAAGAGGAGATTAAACCGGCGCGCTCCGCCCACCACGTCGTCACAGCGCGCTCTGAGCACCGACATCTCAGTGACAGCGGATGCTGTCTGTGGATCCGATACCACGCTTTCGGTGACGGCTGCCGTTTTGATAGTTGAAAGTTCGTTTTCCAAATGATTAACGCGCGTTATCAGAGTACCCACCGATTCCTCAGTGGCTCGCGCTGTTTTACTCTTAAATCACGAACTTCCTGAAGGATATCATGCTCGTTGACCCAGCAGCGCAGGTCGCACAATTTGGGTAACGTCGTCGAGGCGCGCGTTGTTTCTGTGGGTTTGTTAACACCGGCTAAACCAATTGCGTAAAACAAAAAACAAACAAAAAACACGCAATTATTATGCGTGATTGGTTAGTCGGTGCTAGCAAACGCGGAAAGGCGACGATCGCCGTGGCGATTCACTTTTGACCAGGATCCGTGTTTGGAGCGCTTTCGACGGCAGTCCGGTGGGTCGTTTACTTAGACGTTCTACGACATTCGACTACACGCCGCGCGGTTTGCCTCGCCCCACCAGGAACAATTCCCACTGGAGCCCCGAGAAACCACGGAGTCGCCAAGGTGAAACGTTCGACGGCGGCACAGAGCGCAACCCTCCCCACGAGGACGCGAGGACGAAGCGCTCGTTCCCGCGTATACAGCGAGAGGGGCCCCGCGCGAGCACCGGCGATTAATCCTCGTTTGCGCGTGCGGCTGCGAAAAAGAGCCCTCCCCTCCCTGTTTGGCGGCGTGACACTTGCTCGGCCATTATCGAGAGAACCCCGCGCGGATGCTCGGCCCGTGCCGACGCCGAGAGCGCGGGGGCTCGAGCCCCGAGCCGACGAAACCCCGGAGGATGGGAAAAAATTACACGGTTTCCGGAATGCGCCCTCCGCTTTTTGCCTGGCCCCGAGCGCGGCGCCCCGTTCGAGATGGATGGTGGCTCATTACGGCGCTCGCGTGTCCGTGAAACGCGAAAAGTAGCACTCGGAGCGCGCCCGGGCGCTCTCCGCCGCCGCCGCCGCCAACCTGGGATCCTAATCCGAGAAATGGGCTCCGATAAGGCTGACCCCTTCGCTTCGGGGGAAACGCGGGCCTCTTCTTTCTCGGCCCCGATGCTGGCTGCTCGGAGGGAGGAACGACTATGCCCAGCTTTCCTCCGGCGGCGGGTCTGGTGGCTCTCGTAACGGTGCACACTGAGCGACACTGCTAGCGCGAACACGACATCGTCGCTTTCCTGCGTTTTACTCAAACGTAGTATCGATGGACACCAGATTCAAAGCCGCATTAATCGCTGCAGACGTGACGGCAAACGTATCTACGGACATACCTCAAGAATGATCGAAGCCCATGTTTGCTTCGAACGTTTCTGCAGAGCGTTTTTGTGTGATGTCATACGAGGAAGAAACACGCCTAATGTCTGTAGACTGTTTATATGTATTCGCAATGTGAGTGCGGCTTTCGAGCTTAAACAGCCGATCATCGTATTATCGCTCTACAGACAGTGCGACATTGACTGATAAGAAGGACGAAGCTGGAAGCGTGAAGGCAATAAACTACGCGTTTTTTAAGAAGTCAGTGGTTAGAGCATTTCGATAACTTCAGAAAGATTATTTGCCTGATCCCCAAATAAGACATCGGACATTACTCTAATATTAATTCGATACGAGTCATTTATTAATTCGTAATGCGTACCGCGCAAGTCCGGCTCCAAGAAACGGCGTAAAATGGGGATTTCCGCCGCTCACCGAACATTCGTGACGGCCGCGTCGGACAGCCAATAAAAACGAAAGAATGTTCTCTCTATAACTTCCAGAAAGATTTTAACGGACATGAGCGAGTGAACTTGCCGACATTCCGTCGCTTATCGCATCCCATCTTTCTGTACCATCCACGGGGAACTTTCTTCCAGTCTCGGGACAACTACGTGGTATTGGAGATGTTGCTCTCCGAAGAAAGTATTTTATTACGTCCCGACAAAATCGATAAAACTAGGGTCGAAGGATTTACACCGTGCAGTCGGGCCGCGGTACGCGTAAGAACTAGTTACATGGCCAGTGAATTGTGTACTCATCTCGGTAATGCGCCCAAGCCGCCTCGGTGGCTCCGGGGCCAAGCGCCAAGCTATGCAGACCCCCAGGAGGCGGGTTCGAATCCCGGCCGAGGTGCGCCGCAATCTGACAGAGGCTTATTGCGGAGAAGGCGCCGTGTAACCGAGCTTTCGGTTGCACGTCAAAAGATCCCAGGGTGGTCGAGATGAATTCTCATTCCTCCGCTGAGGCGTGCCAGATGCCCGTCTTTGGTTTGGCACGTAAAACCCCCAAATTTGACTTTCGGTGGCGTGTCTAAGGGAGAGTTTTGCCGAGGGGCGTGGCTCGCGGCCCACTAGAGTCACTGACAGCTTAGGAAACGCATTCCTGCGTTGTGATTCGTTCTTATCACCAAATGGCGCAATCTGATTGGCTGCGAAGCGATAATGAGATGATCGGGAGTCGCCACGCCCTGCGATCCTTCTATAGGACGAGTCGACTTAGCGATGACACAAAATGGCGCATTACCTCATCGCGAGACGGGTTGATTATGCGTCACCGACACAAAACAGCAGAGGGAACCTATCATTTTCCCGGCTACCAGAACTGTTCGGCATCTTCGGAAGAGAGCGACGGTTCTGGGTTCGGGCGACTCTTTGGAGCGGTACATTGCATCGCCGATCGCGCGGCGTAGAAGAGAGGCTACGCGAAGGGAAGCTGGGAGAGGGGGAGATGGGAGCGCGCGGTGACGTCACAGAGCCGAGCTCCGATTGGAGGGACAGTGGGTAGACGCGAAGGAGAGCTGCCCCTGTCCGCTGTCTCCTTCCTATCGGAGCGAACAAAGAAGAGTTTCCGCTCCTCGCGCAGTGTCTCGCGTTCCAACTCCAGGTGCCGGCTTTGGCGTTTCGAGCGCGTTCGAAGAGTGAGGAGAGACAGAAGCAGCAGAGCAAGCTTTGTGTCTAGCCACAAATCATTCCGGTCACAGCTGGGCTCCCTGGCATCTCCTCTCACCCAATTTCTCTCTGTTTAGTTCGAGATATGCGCCACTCTCGCGTATTTGAGTTAAAGGGGTACGGAAACGAAATGACGTGAGCGGGGAGCCTTCTGCCCTCGCTTCAAAGTCGGCCAGCGAGCAGCGCAATACGTATCGCGTTCGTGACGTCAATAGTTCTCGCACGGTCATGGGTAGTGTAGTTGCGAGCCTTGCCGCTTGGTGGCGTCAACGCGTTACAATCTCGCCTAGTAGTACAGCTTGCCCGCAACATCATTTGCGGCCATGCAGGTATTTTATGTGCCACGAGCGTTTGCTTCACCGTGTTAGTTTCACACCGCAGAAGTAGTGGCTCGAGGGAATCAGTAAGTAGAAATAACCGTCAGTACCAAGCAATGGCGTATGGTGGGCCTGACAGAAGTCCCCACATCCTCAGATCAAGCTCCTACCTGACGTCTGCAAAGGACGGCGATCTCCATGGTGTGGAACGCACGTTGGAGAAGTACTGGGGAGCTGAGACTGCAGCCAATGCCACAAAAACCACGAGAGCTCAAGATCGCTGTTTCGAAGCGTTGTTCCGCAGAACGATCGAAACGCTCGCGCTAGAAATGCATGTCTCAAAGCCAGAAGCGCGGTCTAGCTCGCGCTTGTGGCTTCTGCTGCAGCTCTCAGCTTGTGAGCGTTCTCCGCCAAGTCACATTCGGGACTAAGTAACTCCACGAGACAGCCATGCTTCCGTGAGCTGGCGCTGCTTCTTAGGAACACATGACGTAACGTCATTCCAACGGAGCCTCACCGACCGTCACCAGACGCAATTTTAAAATCTGTTCCTTCGTTTTAAAATTAGTTTTCTTGACTTCTCTGCCTGCAGCCTAGAAGCACTAGTCTAGTCTAGTGTTTCTGGGCGGCCGGCAAAACATGAACCATGTCTAAGCAAGGAAATAAAAGTGCAAACACTTCGTTTTCGTACCCCTTGAAAGGGGTGGTGAACCGAAATTTGGATTTCAGAAAAACAATGCAAGAGATGTAGGCGGGACGCTAAATAATAATTGGGGGGTTGTGTGGATATTTATACAGCGAGTCGTTCGTCAGCCATTTTAATGTTGCGACGAGTCACTCGCTGTTGATGAGCAATTTAGCCAGTGCAGTACAACCGCTAGCCAGGGTCTTCAACGTGCACCACGTAGTAGTGATACACGACCGCACGCCGGTACGATGGTCATCCAGATCGAAACGGGCAGGGGTGGGGCTCGGACACAGGATCCCTGGGTTCTGCAGCGCGAGGCGGGACGCTATAATCCCTACAGCACTACACGCAAGGCGATATCCCAAATGGACGGCCGTATTTTTGGACAAAAAAAGGTCGAGATTGAACGAGGCCGACGAGGCGCGTGACGTCAACATATCTCGTTTCCTCCTCTCTCACTTCGCCCCCTCAAGGCGGCGAGGCGGAGAAGACGCGAGGCCATTCCCTCCTTCTCGGAGAAACAAGACGTAAACATATCTGACGAATGCGCCAACTTTTTTTGAAAAATACGGTCATCCGTTCGAGACATCGCTGTATGAGTGATGTTTTGGTGTTTGTAGCATCCGGTTGCACGCTTTTGCCGCCGTGTTTTGTGGAATCCAGATTTCGGTTCAGCATCCCTTTAATATGTCGTACTTTAGGTCGAAGATAACGGATTAAGCGTAAACGAACTGCCTCAGTGTCCGAACGTGCTTTTGACCCCAGCTCAGAGACAATGCACGAAGCTTGACAATAATTGTGAAAGAAGGAAGCACGAAGAAAGCTATCCGACAAGCGATGACCTCGAAAAGGTATCGTCGGCCAGACACTCGCACTTTTGCAAAGTCAATCCAAGGGGTGATGGTGAATCACCTGGGCACTGACGTCGGGGTCGATTGGCGGAAGACTCGAATCTTGTTCTATGCCTGCTCTACACGCACTCGAGTGATGTCCCCGCAAATCACGCGCAGAATCTGTCACTGCGATTTACAGAAACGGTTCAGAGAACCACGGAGCTCCGTAATCATCAGACCAAGATATGGGTGTCCTTTAGGCCTTTAACATTCCATTAATTGTCTTCTACAAATCAAACTTTTTTTTTTAGAGGAAATGGGTTTGCTACGTTTTTATAGATTTTAATAAATGGCTCACTGCATTGCGAGGAGGTTGACGTGCTGCTTTTTTAGAGCCCAGCTCTTAGGCGCCCGTTTCCGGGTTGAGCGGCTTCGCCGTCGCCGTCGGCGTGGGCGTAACTGCGGGCGTTGCAGTATGGGAATAATACAACCGGGCATGACCGCGCGTTGCATTATGGGAAATTTTCCCCGCCAAATTTAGCGGGAAATTTAGCGAAAATTTTCCGCTAAATGGAATTGGAGCAGGAGAGGAGGAGGGGAATATCCTCCTCTCCGTACCCTCTCCTCCTCCTCCTCAAGAGCTCTGCTCTAATTCGTCGTTACAGAAAATCGTAAACGTCTTTAATTTTTTTTTGTAGATTGATTTTCGATATTTTTTCTACAATCCGATTTTACTGTCGCAATTTTGCTTTTTCGCTGAAGGCCAAGTTGTATCATTGCACTTATGGTGCACTTGCACCAACTCGCTTCCGTCCCTTTGCGCACTTGTCAGTCACTCAAGAAAATGTGACATCTCTCCTTCCATCCAACTTCGTCGCAAACTTGTACGTTCATTTACCACAGTTCGAGAAAGAAAATTATTTGAAAGTGTAAAGTCACTTAGCGAAAAGTTGCGCGAATAATGTGAAGTAAACAAATGCGCTTCGTGCTAATGTCATTCAACATTTTTTTGCGTGTATGTCTTTTTTTTTTTTATGGGAGCTGATTTTGCTCCGATGCCGCGTGCAGGCAGCCGTGGCGTTCATCGTATCGGATCAATCCCCGAGCCCGGGATGAGGGCGTCAGCCCCTGGGGACCACGAGCCCCGACGTCCGGGGCCCCTCGGCGCCCGACGCGTTCCAGATGCCGGCCCGCACGTGGAAGCCATCGGGCGACGCTGCCGCCGCCCACAAGGACCGGCCCCCTCTCCCAGCAGGCAGCAAGCAACAGGTAGGCGCACGCCGGGAGCACCAGTCGCCCCGCCGATGGCGCCCCGAAGCCTCGCGTTGCCCGTGCTCCTCGCTTGCCTTCTGGTCCTACTTGTCCTTGCCGACGGAGCACGGCGCGCCGACCGCGGTCCTTGGGCCTGGAGGCGACGCTGCCGGGCCCTGACGGCGCAGCGACGTCTTCGACACAGCTCGGCCAAGGGACACCGTGCCTGGACCTTGCGATCTTGGCCCGTGGTGCGAGTGAAGCGAGTCTTTCGGGGAGGATCGCGGAAGCAGCAGCAGCTGGACAGCAACCAAGTGCTTGGTTCTACGTCGTCGCTCGCTGACCTGTGCCGGACTAAGGCCACGCTGCGACGAAGCCGTGTCTGGAGGTCTGGGGTCCGTCGACCGCCCAGGCGGGACCTCGGTGAGTGTGTCGCGTTTGCGGCGTGTTGTCATTTTAGCCGAGCGACCTTGCAGAAGGGTGGGTAGCTGCTACGGAGATGCTTTTGAATCATCGACCGTTATTTTTACTACTGGATTATGCGTGCCTGACTTCTTGTGGTGTGTTGTAAATTTTCCAGAAGGGGCGGGTAGCGGCTGCGGCAAAGTTGCGAATCATGTGACCGCGTTGGCACCCGCCTGACGCGAATGATCCCAGAAATAAATAACGATGCGTTGTCGATTGTATATTCGAAAAAAGGAGACGGATATATGAGTGGAAAGGAACGAACGTTTATTTGAATTCTCTGACTCTTACGCTTTGATTAGGGCCAGATGATACACGAGAAACAGAGCCAACAGCGAGCTGGACGTTGCGGATGTTTAAACAAGAGGGGCTCATCTGCCCGATGTAGATTCAACGGTGAAGAGAGTAAATTTCGCCAGCGCAGCTAGTACAGCTTCCAACCTGTTCACGCAGCAGTGATATCATGCATGGTCGCGCACCGGTGCATGGACCGTTCTCGTCGGAACCGACAGGGGCAGGGACAGAATAGACCTTTCGCTAAATTACCCAAGCATCAAAGGGCAATGTTGGGAACGTAGGTACACGATCCTGAATAGACCTTTCTGGAAATATGTGGTGCCCCCAGCATTTGTTTTACGCATATGACACTCAGATGTAGTAGCACATTGAAGCGAAGACGAGGTTAACGTTGGTTTAACAGTTCGTGATTTCAGAAGGCAGAGAAGGCAGAAAGAAAGCAAAACAGAGTATGGGATGACCTTTTCCGTTCGCTTTATTTTTTGTGTGTTCTGAGTTTTAATGTTGTGTATTCTGAGTTTGAATGGTAAGAGAGCATGAATAGTGCCGCGACCAGGATAAACGAAGCATTCGAGCCGGCACGAGCGTACATCCGAAGAGACCCACAATTCCCTTCATTGCAAGGTCTCCTGGGATTTTCCGGAAAGGTATATTCTCATACGACGTATCTGAAAAGGAATTTCGCTTTTGACATTAAGAACCGCGACATTGCCTTCTCTGAGCAAAGTGGGGGGCTCCACTTTTTTTTGTCACGAAGCATTCGGCACTGTGTCGCACCGCCTTTCACAAATACCCACTTATCTGAGAAAGAAAACAAGAACTTTACATTACGGAGTTTTCGACGTTCTTATCTCGTAATTTCGTTTCATTCCCCATACGGCGTATCCGACAGTCACATCTCCGCAAGTCTAAATGGCTTGCAGGTGACGCCATCAGACCATGCAGGTGGTCCTTCCTACTTGGTCTCGCGTCTTGCCGAGAAGAAACACACCCAGTGGCGCGAAATGTGCGCTGCAGAAGGAACGCGCTCACCGGCAGGCTCACCACAATGGCGGCTGATGTGACGTGAATGCGGGCCATGTATTCGTTGCCGGCAGTCTCACTCCCACGTGACTCCTCGAGCGACAGCCCTTCGTGCCAGCACACTCTAGATGCCAATGTCGTGCTAAATATCCTCTTTTCTTCTTTTTATAAATTCAGCACAATTTCCTTAAATCTGACACGACTGTTGTATCAGCGCTCGACTGGGACTAGTGTCCCCGTTGATTGGACACGAATCCCAGCCGAACAATGACGCAACAATCCTTTCCAATATGTTCCCCGTCTCCGCTAGGTGACGTGGAGAACTCAGCACTCCGCCCCTTTCTATCTACACTCTAAGAAAAATGGAGCGTCTATAGCAGGGGTGGCTATAGAGTGACATGGGTGTAGAGCCGCAGACAAGACTACGAAAGTTCATGGAGCCGCAGGAAAGAAGAAAAAGAGGGAAGGGGGGTCTACTTTTAACAAGAAACGACATGGAGGGCACAGTTCTTTCCAAAGGGGACAAGTATAATTGTCGACTAGAACAAATAACACCAGGTAGCAAAAACGTTTCTTCAACACCTAAGCAAAAATGAACGTATGGTTCGCTAGCCAGCCACTGCCCCTGACGCCCGGTATGCGTGTGGGGTTCGAAATTCTTTCTAGAACAATAAAGGAAACAGGGTCACTGGACACATCTATGTGTCAAAAATCAGGCCCCAGGTGGATGTACATAGTGACGTTCAAGACTGCCAAAACTGTGAGCTTGTTTTAAACTCCACAACACTTTTTGTTTTGGGGCACAGGAGAAGAGGGAAGGGAGACACGCTGACCAGAGAGCAGCGAGCCGCACTTGAACCCGCGAAGAGCCGCACGAGGCTCGCGATCCGCAGTTTGGCCAACCCAGGTCTATATAGTCGCTGACACTTTTTAAGAATCGCAGGACGTGGTTAGTCCCGAGCACCTTATTATCGCTCCTTATCCAATGGGATTTCAGCATTAGCCGATAAGGATGTTGAAGGACCAATCAGGAAGCAAGAAGCGTGAATATGAGAAGACCCGCGTTTTTTAAGTTGTCGGTGTTTCCACAAATGATCTGGGAAAGCCAATCGCTGCAACCTGCCGAAGAACCTCGGCGAATGTCGAGGCTGAAAATATGCTTAGACAGTGCTGCTGTGGATGTACCGCACAGACAGTTTGGGCTGTGGATGTACCGAACGTGTCGTTTCACCGCTCTCTTAAAAATGCTCTGCGCGTCTACTTACCCGCAAAACACTTAAAGAGCCAATCTCTGCGATCTACGAAATCAGCTAAGCGAATGATCAGGAGAAACATCTGTTTAGACCACAAAATGAGGTCTGCGCTGTGGCATTACGCAATGCAAAGCATCATGCTTTGCATTGCGTAATGCCACAGCGCAGACTTAATTTTGAGGTCTAAACAGATGTTTCTCCTGATCATTCGCTTAGCTGATTTCGTAGATCGCAGAGATTGGCTCTTAAATGTTTTGCGGGTAAGTAGACGCGCAGGCATTTCTTAGAGTGCGTGCTGTATGCCACAGCGCAGACAGTTATTTTTTAAAAATCCGAACAGGTTTTGTGCTTCGCCATTCGCCGAGCAGTCCATGAGATTTGCAGCGAAAAGTCCTCGCGAGTTGTTTTGCGGCGAAGTAGACGCTGCAGATTTCTCAGCGTGTAGGAGGTGTTGGCTGAGTGGGTTCCTCGGTCAGCTAACCGCAACCGGGGTCCATCCGCGCTTAAGGAGGAGGCCCGGGTCCGGGGGAAATGAGCGATCGGAGTTTATTTGCCGCGGCGGTCCCGTGAGCGATGGCCGGATGAAGTGGGCCATCCGGGCTCGGAGATTAGGGACACCGGCGGACCGCAGCACGCGCGACACTCTTCCCGCTGCTGCGGGGACTCATTGTGATCGATGCGGGGGAGCCCCCTCGAGCGCTTCCGAGAGGGCTTCCGCGGACCCGAGAAGATGTCGCCCGAGTACTTCCAGAGGACGTCGTTGCGAGAGGTTCTGCGAGGGTCCCACGTGCCGCCTTAATCGCCGAGGAAAAAGGAAAAAAACATTCAACTGAACTGAAGCCAGCGAGCCCGGCGTTCTAGGGCGTCGGCAGTACTATATCGTTTACGCGTCGGTTAGCAGTAGTCGCTCATACGCCGTACAAAACACACTGTGTTCGGTGCAGGCACCATTAGAGAATAAACCCTTTTCAAAAGTCCGCGCCAACGACTGTGCGCCAATGCTTGCTCACATACTCTGGGCATGTATTGGACACGAGGGTGACGTCAGCGTTCGGCGTCAACTCGGCTCAGCTCGTGTTGATAACGAGCGCTGACGTCACCGTTCGGCCAGAACTCGGAGCCAATCACGCGTTTCGTGAGCAAGCAATGGTGACCGAACAATGTTGCTCGATGGACTTTTGAAAATGATCTGCGGACACACGTCGGACATGTTCCAAGCCCTCATAGTCGAAGGTGACTGCAGGCCGTACGGCCGATGCGAGACTCACGCCTCGGACAGACTGTCTTTTTGTATTACGTGCGAGCAGTGTGTCCGCGGCTTTTTTCGTTCACTTGGTTTCTTGGAGAAGAGAATTGCATGAAGCATTCGTTCGCACTCAAAGTGCCAGGGATAGTTAGTTCCCTTCGGTGCTTTGCGCGAGCGGATATCCTAATTGCGGCGTGGAGGGCAAACTCCCATCCTTTTGTCCCATATAATGCACCCCAAAACTTCATTTCGACGTACAGAGCCCTATAGTCGAACAGACGGCCCCGAATTTTACGAGAGGCTGGATAATGGTGCGATGTAACTTATTAAAGAGCTAGAGTACGTATCAAAGACAACAGAAAGAAAACACTGAGGTTTTGCTGTAGGGCAAAGAAAACCCGATTCTTTTTTTTTGTAGTGTGTATCACGTACATTGACTATTTTAATAAGTTGTACCACGCGGCTATCAAGCCTCTCGTGAAAGTTAGTACCGTCAGATCGACGTCAGTCCGCTGTACGTCGAACTATAGAGTTTTGGTGTGTATTATATCAAACATAAAGTGTAAAAATACACTTTTTTTTTTTAGAGTGCAGGAAGAGCGCTTTTAATGCGACTTAAAATGATGAAGGTCGCGTGAACAGTAGCCATTCTCAAAAGCAAAATTATCCGAGCTATAAGGAAAAAAAAAGAAAAAAAGAATCAGTTTTTCATTAATCTCTGTTTAAGACATTTTTTTTTTAATAGTGACAACTCTGTTTTACGCTCAATTTCATCCTTTCGGTAGAAGTTAACGTTCTATTAGAGCCACCATATTAATCAGGCCACCCAGGGGGAAAGAAAAAAAAAGGGGGGGAGGGGCTCACATAATGCTCGTAGAAGGCAGACGTGTAACGTGCAATGCCTGTAGTGTACACGAAATTAAAGCTGGAAAAATATTTACAGCCATTTACTCTTCTCTGTAATGCGAAATTAGAGCCAGCTCTTGACGTATGTTGATTTTGTGATATACCTTGGTAGAGAATTTGAGAGAGAAATATATATATATATAATATATATATAATATCATATTATATTATATATATATATATATATAGTGCAACGTTACATGATGTCACAGTTTCCCCACTAATTTTAGCGCGGAAACTGAATTGGTGTCGAGGTCATGTGACGTCAGTTTTGCTGCCAAATTTAGCGGGGAAACTGAATGCGCAGTGTTGCATTATGGGACATCACAGACCTACACACCAGTTCAGTTTCTTCACAAAATTAAGCGGGGAACTGAATTGGTGTGTAGGTTCTATGAGGTCCCATAACGCAACGCGCGCGGTTACGCGCGACGGCGACGGCAACGGACACGGGCGCCTAAGACCTGCGCCCTTAAAAAGATTTAAAGACGTTTACAATTCTCTGCAATGCCGAATCATAGCGCAGCTCTTGAGGAGCAGGAGGGAGGGTACGGAGGGGACGTTCACGTGTGACGTCCCGAGGGCAACATTTCCCGGCTAAAGTTAGCGGAAAAAATTTTCCAGCTAAATTTAGCGGAAACAATTTCCCGCTAAATTTAGCGGGAAAGTTTTGCCCTCGTGACGTCACACGTGACGCCACGTGGGACGTCGTTATGAAAAACGTCCCATAATTCAACAAGTGGTGACGGCAACGGCGCTCAAGCCGGAAGCGGGCGCCTAAGAGCAGCGCTCTAAAAAGGTAAAACAAACAACGGAATTGGTATAGTCAGCTCAAGAAAGGCGCGGCAAGTGCCGGGCGTCTTCTTATCGGTGCTCAGTCAATGGGATTTCGGCGTCAGCCGATACCAACGCCGATGAACGAAGAAAGAAGCGTAAAATAGTGGATCGCTGGGCTAGTCGGTTCATCGACATAATCAGAAAAGGAAATGCGCAAAAAAGACAGGAGGAAGTCGGAGAAACACACACAGGACAGGCGCTGATCGACAAGAAGCGCGACAACACTCATAAGTTAAGCTCTGCGTCACTTCTATACTAGGACAATTACTACTACTACGTCTACTACTACTAATGATAATAATAACTTTATTTGGACTTCCTAAGTCACTGGTTGGAGGGCAGAGCTTCCTTCTACTTTGTTGTAGTGTGCGTCTTTCGTAGAGCGACACTTGGGTGTACCGAGTTGCTCTAAGGTGGGCAATAGTCTATTACTGGGCGGCTTTTGCGCAAGCCCCGTCAAAACCGTGAGGGGAAAAAGGAGACGAAAGACAGCCATAAATCGCGACGTACTTTCCCTTCGAGAGCAATTCCTGTCCCCGACGGACATCCGAGCACGCCACCGACGGAGTTAATAGCGCGCTTTTAAATATCCCGACCAGCGGCCCCAATTCCGTCCCCGAAGGAACCTGCACAGCCGCATTCGTCGCTGCCGAAAAAAATAAATAAAAATAACAGTGACAACAACAACGACAAAACGAGTGAGCGGCGAATGAATAAAAACAGAGACAAGCGGCGGCGCCGGCGGTGGCAGCAGCAGCGTCCCGTTGACATGCCGCCGAGCACGAGACGGCCCAACGACCGACCCGCAAACAAACAGTGCGGACCCCTCGCGAAGCAGGCTGCCGCTGCGCGACAACGGCATTCCCACGGCCAGTAAAATCGGCCCGAACAAAATTAGAAACAAAAAAGGGGGGCTTGCAAGATACGGTGCGGAAAAAGACCCCCCCCCCCCTCCTTCCAAAAAAAAAAAAAAAAAGAAAGAAAAAGAACACGCCCTTCTCCCGAGATCGCTCCGCACCGCGCGCCTTCACGGAAGCGTCCCCTTGCCGACGGTCGAACCTGCCGCTTTTCAGGTCGCTAGGTCCGTTCGAGTCCAGTCCATGGACTCCATTTCGAACCCAAGGTTTCGTTCGAGCCGTGAGTGAGCCGCAGCCGGGATTCGAGCCCGCTCCGGGCCCGGGTTCATACGGGACGCCCCGAACAAGTCGCAGATGGCCCTCGACACCCGCGGTCCGATTACGCTCCCCGCCGAAGAAGAGGGCTGGGAGGGGTGGCCATCGTAGCGGCGTCGGCCGACGGAGCGGCGCCTCGGGGCCCGCTCGTCTCGGCCATCAGGGCAGCGCGTGGCGATTGTCCCTTATGGCGCATTGATGCGCCGGCCCATCGCGGCCCGTGCTTTGAATGGAAGAACGGCATCATTGTTATTGTCGCGGTGCGCGAGAGCGCGCGCGGGGGACACACCGACGGCGACGTGCGTCCGTCGCCGTTCCTCCCGCGAGTCGTTTGAGCGCAGAAACGTGCCGCGCGCGTCAAACAGAAGAAGACACTGTCGCTGCTCTTTTGCTGGGCCCGAGCCGCCGCCACCGGTGGCTTTTTTCGAAAGCGGCCCCAAAGGGGAGGCTAATTTGGGTCGGATCTTTTGTCCCGCGTAGGTGGGTCGTGGGGGGGTCCTCTTCATTGCAGGGTGAGCGGGGGTCGCCGCGTAATTAGGCCTTTGGTGGCTGCTGGAGCGCGCGCAAGCGAGCGCTCTCCGCGGTCCCGCGCGCGCCCGTAGCCCACTAAAGAAGGCGCCGCTGCGTCCAAAAGAATCCTATTCCTTTTGAGAGCGCGGCAGAATTCCAATTTTGCGGCCCGCGGGCCAATGCCGCCGCCGCTGCTGCTCCTCCCTGCGCTGTTGCGGGCTTTTCTTCCCTTCAATGGGAGGCTCGTGGCAGCGCCGCGGCCCTTTTAATTTGAGCTGCCCGGATCGATGTCTTCCTCGACAGTGTGAGAAAGTTGCTCCGAGAGGCGTTCGTCTCGGCGGCGGCAGCTGGGCGAATGCGTCGGGAGCGGTCCGCGCACGGCCGCGCTAACCCCTTGGCCACATCCATATGGATGGCGGCCTAGAGGGGAAACCCCACCGACACCGCCGCCCCGCACGTTTGACGGGTGTCGCGGACACCTGGACCGCACGGACTCGGCTCGAGAGCGCGGACGCTTGGCCGGACCCGCGGTCCTCGCTTCCGCCTTCGGAGCCTAACCAGTGCTCGTCCACCGGGGACAAATGTTCCCCGGAATAAGCTTTGCGCCGCTTCTTAGAACCGCTGCGCACACATCGTGGTACGCTGTTCGCTGCTGACGCGACGAAGAAATTACCTGCGTCTCAAGCATGTCCGCAGACAGGCTTCATACAATGCTTCCAACATGCGATGCACACTAGCACGGCCAATCGTCGTGACAAGCACGCCTCAGGACTGTCTGCAGACTGTCTTTTGTACTGTTGTATCTGAGAGTTCACCAACAGCTTAAAGGCTCTTTTTTTAGCTACTCGGAAGTAACGATTTTTTTTTTTTTAATACCTCGAGATTTTACCCTGGCTTTTCTGTCCTGCTTTTTTATTTTCGCTAAATTCCGAAGAGTTACTGTTGCGTATAAGGTCGTCCGACAGAGGTCAGATACTTTAAGCGCCGACAGCTTAAGAAGCACGGGGCGTGCCGAGTCTCGGGAATCTTATCGTCGCTGCGCGGCCAACGAGATTGCGGCGTGAGCCAATAAGAGGCCGACGAGCGAAGCAACAAGTAAAAGGCCACGCCCCGCATTTCTGAAGTTGCCAGTGCCTCTAGGAGAATCCATTCTATTCGGCTCATTAGCCTTAGACGGCCTGCCTACAGCGCCAAATCCTGTCCAGCAGCGGTGACTGCCCGCGTTCGAGAGAACGCAAGCGCAACGCGCTCTCCTCGCAGTCGCGCTTTCGCGCTGCGCCGACGGAGAGGGCCGCCGCCGGCGCACCGAGACACCGGATTCACCGGAACAGCAGAGACAGCTGTCTACGCTGCCTCGAAGGCTGTCCACGACGACAGACCCTCCCGATTCGAAGGGGAAAATCCCGACGCTGCGTGCGTCCAGCCGCTCCGACTACGCAAAAGCTGTCGGCGCCAGGGCAGCTGGATTATTTTCGCGGAGTAAGACGACCGTAGTAAAGTATTGGGAGAGATTTTACGTGTCCTCTTACGCGGGACTCGCTTAGGTAAAAGGGGAAAGGGGGGGGGAGAGACGGATGTGAGGTAAGAGCAGTGTTTTGCGTGCATATTTTGGTCGCTGTCGCTCGGAGGCTTCAATAAAACAAATCTGCGATGTTCACTCAGGCTATTTAATTGAGCAGGCCGCCTTACAGTTTGCCCAGCCAATGATTTTATCTAATAGATAGCCTGGGGGCTCCGATCGTTTAGTGTTTTTCGCTGAAAGGAGCCTGATTGGCCAATTACCGGTCACGTATCACTGCATGTGCGGTGGCTCCGCTCTGCTGGGCTTACTGATGTGTGTGTGTGGCCAAGCGCCGCTGCATTGCTACGTGTCGGCCGCGGAGAAAGCTTTGAAAGTGCACTCCTGACACTGCACGCAAGCCAACCGAAGATGGAGCGAAATTTCGGTGCATGGACGTTTCTGTGCACGAACGTTTCTTGGATGCACGGACGTTTTGCCGGTGCACGAACGTTTCGGTACACGTATGTTTCGGTGCACGGACGCTTCGGTGCACGGACGTTTCGCGTGCACGAACCCGCTTTGGTGCACGGAGATTTCGGCATAAAAATGATTGGATATCAATATAGTTCAAGCTCCCAACATTTCGTTAGAAAGGCGCCATTGAAGGCATTCCCGCGTTCGGATATTATTTGCCTGGCATTACTCATTTGGGTTAAACGTAAAAATTGTGAAAAACGAGAAAAAACAAACAAACATGAACAACCCTATTATTTGGTTAAGAATGGAGGCTATGAATAACTCTACACACGGTTCTCAACAGTAGCATGGCGCGCATTACAAGAACGGGTAATTACTTAACATATATGTGGTTCTTCGTCACGCATTCTGTTTACGAACACTAGGTTCGTACCCCTTCCTTTGTGTTGTATTTTTCCTCCGTTGCCCAGGTCACAATATAGGACGGACATATAGACGATACTGACATGAACCGAAATAAATTGGCATACTTATATCATAACGTTCCATTTTTCCGAAATTTAATTTCTATTACTTTTAATGGTTACATTGAAAGCTTCTTACACTGTATAGGCTAGATAACGCCAAAAATATGGATGAATAAAATGTAAATTTATGTAGCATAGAGGGCCCGTACTTTTAGGGGAAATCGAAAGGTTATCATAATTTTCAAGTTGTCATACGCCAAAACATCCTGGCACCGAAAAGTCAGTGCACCGAAAAGTCCATGCACCGATATGCCCGTGCACCGAAAGATAGGCACCGAGAAGTCCTACACCGAAATGTCGCCGACTGTAGCAAATCTAATAAAAACGAACATGTAACTCGGGTAAACTGTAGCGTCACGCGTCTCGAAACACCCTAATGACGTAGTCCGACGGTTGAGAATGTTCTCGCTCGAGCACGCCAGCTTTCCTGCGGAGGAAACACCTTCCAGTAAAAGTATGGTCTATATTAAATCGATTCACCGATTAATGATACCATTAAAGGGGTACAGAAACGGAAGTCAAAATATACGAAAACCTTTTCTGAAATGGGTCAAATATCATATGATATCAGTAAATCACATTGGCACGTTCGTATTTTGAGCGGAAGGCTATATTCCTCGTCTCACGCGTCCGATTCTAGCGAGTGCTTCGAAATCGGCCATTGAGGCGCGCGTTGCGTGATGGGAACTCCGTCGCTATCGTGACGTAAGCTCAGCACAGCCAACACCTCCTAGATAACAAAGTCGTACTGCTGAATGATATGGCGTCATTGGAGAAGGTCAACGTTGGGCACAGATTGGACACGACGATTGCGTCAACGTTCGGCTCAAACTTGACTCAAAGCCCAGCTCTGACGCAGCACTTGTTTTGAATCTGTATCCAGCGTTGGCCTTCGCCGGTGACGCAAAAAATGTCAGCACTACGGCTTTGTCTAGGCTCTGTTGGCGCCGCCAAAGGCTGAAATGATTGTGAGCGCCACCACGCGGTGGCTTTTGCGTGTGACAACCTCGCGTTTCGGAGTGGCGGAGGACTGCGCAGTTGCACGGCGACCGTCGTGACGTATTCATTACGGCCCTTGCAGTCCGCGGTGCGTTCCGCCATGATCTGTGAACTCGAGAGGACGAGGATTTCGACTACCGGGGGACTCGGAAGATGTCAGCGAGGACGAGTAGCCATTTTCGTACATCGTGACGGACAGGCGATTCGGGCTAGAACCGTACTAACCATCCGACAGACCGACTGGCCGCCCGATAAAATCTGCAAGGGTAGGTCGCCAAGAAATGCCTCGCATTTAAAAATGGTTGGCCAACTTGGAGGTATGTGCTAATAGGTGTTTTCTTTAACAGCGTGCTCACTTACTAATTTGCCTCGCTTTTCGTGCGGTTTTCTGAGCTCTTCAGCTTTTCTTTTCTTGGAAAAAAATATAGTTGGCACAACCCCTGGTAGTAACCGAATATTCTTGGTAGGAGAGACCCAGACTCCCGAGGATAGTGGGTTGCCTTTCGTAGTTCTCATCGCGAAAATGGTCACCGCAGAGGCGATCGCTTTTCACCTGCGCCCGAGAGACGACGGACGCGCGAGACGGATCCACACGCTTCGGGATTTCTCATCGTTCGGAAACCCGTGGGTCGGCGTCCCGGGTTACACGCTGACTGAACGCCCCCTATCGGCATGTTACCGCAGCCCTCTGCTACCCTCTGCCGCGCAAATAGCGCGGCATCCTGCACGCGAACGTGATGAATAAACGCAGAAACAAATCGGCGGTAAAAAAAAAAACAAAAAAACAGTCGCGCACCGAGCCGCCGCGCGAAGAAGCGCGATTACGTCATTGCGTTCACGTCTAAGGTATCTATTCGTTTTGTTTTTTGTTTGGCAACAAACTTAGTGGCGTCGTCTGTTGGGTAGCCCCGGTACACTTCCGGTTCACGTATATTTTCTAATTTTTACTCATCATTTTTTTATCAAAAGAGTAAATTAAGACTGACTTCTATAAGTGGCCATTTCCGGAAGATGGCGTGTATATTGAAGTTTATTTCTTTCAGATCAACCAAAAGGGGAACACGAGACTAAAGGCAAAAAATGTCTGACGAAGGTCTTTGTCCTCTTTGCCGTTCGTACATACGGTACACAGTATAATTAGGGGTGTCGCGAACCGGTCGAGGTTCGAGTTCGACCAGGTTCGACGTTTTCGAACTTCTTGTGAAAAGTTCGACAAGGGTTCGACTCAGGTTCGACTGCTATGCGCATGCGCGACAGGCTGGCCAGTTGGCTTCGGATTGGATGGTGATGGCTAAGGGATGAATTAAGGGCAGCACTGATTGGTTATTTCAGTTAATACAGTACAAACAATTAAGTTATTAACTTCTTCAGTGATTAGAATTAGTTTCTTTTAATTGCAACTGTTCATAAAATTAAAATAACCCTTTGCATAAAAAAAAATTCTCCAAACCTAGACATGCTTGTATCAAGGTCTGGCCACACTGTCCACAAAGTCGAACCGGTCGAATCTGGTTAAAAGTTCCAAGGTTCGTCGAACCGGTTAGACTCAGTCGAACCCCGAATGTTCGACCTAAAAATCCGGTTCGACAAAAGTCTCGCGACACCCCTAAGTATAATACACATCGTACAGCTGAATGCATAAGCGATTCAAAACAATGTTATGGCTTTCTACGCTATCATCAGAGAGGATCACAGGTAGTAATATATATTATGAAGGATACCTTTTCATACGTTCAGAGACAAAACCATAAATTTATTACATCTCGGAAATACTGCGAAACCCGCCGTCTAGTTCAGAACCAGAAGTGGTTGGGGGCTATCTGCACACTGGCGCCACCATGTTTCAACTCACGTGAGAAAGAGCGAATACGAGTACGGTGTACTGCCGAGGGAGGCGCCACTGCGGAAGGAGCAAAACGTCACGATCCCCCAACAAAGCTGCGGCCCCCAATTACCAGGGGACATGTGGGAAATCGTTTTATCCGTTTTAAAATTACTTTTCTGGCGTTTACAAACGAAAGACTGGTGTTTCTCAGGTGCTGATGTGACGTGGTATACAGATAAGCAATAGAACGAGCCCTAAAATTTCGTTTCCGTACCACTTGAAAGGTCACAGATGAATCGCTTAAAAATGTTTAATCGGTCGATGGCTTTTGTTGGGAACTTAGGAACGACATCTTACAGCTATAGATGCCGAGACGCGGCACTATAGATGCTACAACAGCCTGCAGCAGGCTCGCTAAACCAAGTCGCACGTTGGGAACTCTCAAGCGTTCAAAGCACCATCGAAGGCGGCACTCTCATTCCTAAAGTAGGCGGGGAAAAAAACAACACGTCTTGTCGTTTCTAGCTAGCAGGTCTGATCGTCTTTGTAACATAGCGCGGCACAAACGCGGCTCATGAGCCTAATTCCGTTCTTCCCGACGCCATGAACAGAAGCAGTTCTCCGAACCCATGCACCGCATCCAGCAACGACACCTTGTTCAGGAAACGAGGAAGGAAGGAAAGAAGAAGAGTACGGGAACATAGAGAAGTTAGCCTATAGACCTTTTCAGTACTTCGTCCCCAGCCACCTAATAGGCGTATCCGGTATGGGCGACGAAAAGAATAATCTAACGTTTGAACCTGCAAATAGTAAAAATAAAGGGAGGCAAAACGAGAAAGCGTGACGGTTACGCTTATATCCTAAATGCCTTCTATTGGCGTGGCAAGGCAAACAATGTTTTCGCCCATACTGGAAGTGACGTCAATCCAAGATGGCGGCGCACTTGCAGAAAAGGTCTATAGGTAATTGACCCTTTGCCAAATCTGCCCTGGTTCATAAAGCATGCTGCGAATTTCGGTTAACGCGCTTCACGTGCCGGCGTCAACAGCAGTAACTGTTAAAATAAAAAGCAAAAGAAAACTTTTAGTTTTTCCATTCTGGTAAACAAGGAAGACCAGCGAAGCTGTACTATGGTGGGCATGAAGTAATGGCTGGCCGCAAGTCGGCAAGAAAGAGTGGAAAGGCTGGAGAGGTCGCCGCCATCTTTGAGCGACGGCGGCAACCAGACAACCGGCAAGCCAATTGTCTGTTTGCCGCCGTCGCTCATAGATGGCGGTAGCTGTCCGGAGTGCTGTGTCGACATTTATTTGCTGGCGGACACGATCCTGGGGAAACTAGCCCTCAACAGCTCCGCTTTAAAAACAAATGGTACTTTATACGTGGATTCGTCAACGCCTTTTTATGTTCATTTACTTCGATTATTTTACGCGGGTAAGGCGAACGCGAGCAGCGCGTGCACTACGTTCCCAGCATTCTCCTTGGTGCCTGGGTAATTTCGCAAAATAGGTCTGTCCCCTTTTGGTATTCTTTGTGCTGGGGGAGAGGATGGGGATTTTCGAATGAATTAGCGTTATTTTTGGGAGTTTCTACTGTTTTTTGCTTTTCAATTTCGCTCATTGTCTGCAGCAAATGCATTGTCTTTTTTATGGTGTATGGCCAGTGTGATTGCGACTTTTATGGGGACACGAAAATTATACGGGTAGATTATTCTTGAAATGGAATGCTCAGAGGCTACTTTGAATATACGCCGTTTTGCGATCGTCAGAGCTCTAGTAATTGCAAAAATCAATTTGCTAATATTGGTCATTTTCATTTGGCGACCAGGTATGACTGCCCAAGCTAGTGGCAGCATGGTGCCCATAAACCACGTGATTATGATGTTTTGTTGAACGCTCACGCGTTCCAAGCGCCCCCTTGCTCGCCCAAGCTCGCCTCGCCGCGCTACGATCGCAGCCTCTGACGCTACTCTCGCTATCTCGTGGTCGTCGTCGCTGGAGCTGGTCGCCAGCGGGTCGAAGTCAAAATGACCAGCTTCCAACGTCTCTTGATCACAATCACTCTGATCGCTGCTGCAATCAGGCGTAAAAACAAAGTCCGAAAGCCATGGATCACCAATGACCTATATAGACGAATTAAAAAAAAGGATAAAATGTACCACAATTTTGTTAACTGTAGAAACCAAAGCCTTCTCACCGAATATAAAAAAACAAGGAATAAATTGAACACCGATCTGAAGAATGCAAAGTCAGAATATTATCAGGGCATATTTTCAGGTGTGTACAATGACCCTCGAAAGATATGGGAAACTGTAAACACAATCACTGATAGGAAGAGACGCGTGCAAGGAATACAAAATATTGCTGTCGATGGAAAAAACGTAAGTGGCCAGGAAATGACGAATCTGATGAATATGCACTTCGTCAACGTTGGTTCACCAGACGCCAGTTTTCGAAACTGCGAGTCCCATGAAACTTCTTCGCAACGCTGTGCCACAGAGACCACAACTAGCCTATCGAATACGATAATGCTATCACCAACAACATTATACGAAGTGGAAAAGCTTATACATAAAATAAAAAATAACGCTGCAGCTGGGGTAGACGATTTCAAATCAAAGCCTGTCAAATATGTCTCTCAACAAATAAGTAAACTCTTGTCACATATAATAAATCGCACTTTAGAAACTGGTATATTTCCAGACGAACTAAAAGCTGCGAGAGTTACCCCGATCTACAAAGGAGGAGAACAGCTTCTACAGAACTACAGACCAATCTCGGTTTTGCCTATTTTCTCAAAAGTTTTTGAGGGGGTCATAAACATAAGGCTAGAGGGCTTTTTGTCTAAACACGATGTTATAAATAAATGTCAGTACGGCTTTCAAAAATCAAAATCATCAGAAGAAGCACTAGTTGAGGTAAAAGATAGAATTATAAATAACATTGAAAATAAACTGTACACCTTAGGCCTCTTTCTAGATTTCAAAAAAGCATTCGACACTATTCAACACGACATACTACTAATCAAACTTCAACAATATGGCATACGTGGGGTTGCCCTGACCTTAATAAAAAACTACCTTGAGAATCGCTCGCAATTCGTACACACCAATAACATTTCTTCAACTATACTCAAAATTAAGCACGGGGTTCCACAGGGGTCTATACTAGGACCTTTATTATTTCTTCTTTACGTTAACGATATCACAAATGTTCTAAACTCCCCGGAGCTTGTCATGTACGCGGACGATACTAATGCATTTTTTACTTCAGCTTCTAAAGCATCCCTAGAATCAATGGCAAACAGCTATTTGAAGCATCTCTCATTATGGCTTCAAAACAATAAATTACAACTAAATGCAAAGAAAACAAAATATATAATTTTCTGTCCTGTAAATAAACTCGACAACACTAAGGTGACTATATGTTTTAAAAATGAGATTATAGAGGAGGTTAGCGAACAAAAATTTCTCGGCGTGTGGTTCAATCGCGAATTAAATTGGAATACTCACATAAATAGGCTAAGCACCGAGTTATCCAGAGCCGTTGGATGTATATACAAGATACAAAATCTTATACCCTTTGGCTAAAAAAAAATTTGTATTACTCACTATTTTTCTCAAAACTTTATTACTGTATTTTAGTTTGGGGAACGACATCGACCACAAATTATAATAGACTGGCCGTCCTACAGAAAAAAGTTTTACGACTTTTTGAAAACCATAAAGGTAACGCCCAAGATCTCCCCACCGGTCCACTATTCAATAAACATGGCGTACTCAAAGTCAATCAAATATATTATTTTAAGCTATTACAAAAAATACGCAACGAAAACCTTTATATGATTTCGCCAGATGACAGTAAACATTACACACTTCGACACACCCATAGACGACCTCCTAAAATACGCACCAATTACGGGAGACAAACAAAACGTTTTCAAGTCGCCAAAATTTTAAATAGTACAGAGGGATTAGTTGATTTTAAATATAATCTACTACAATTTAAAAAAAAAGCTAAAAGAAATCTTGGTGGGCAGTGACACTGTGTTAGGAAACCTATGCAATTTCATAAATCATATTCATATTTGACATTTGATGTTTTGGTATTTATGTATTTCGCTCAGACTTTTAACCTTTTCTGACAAAACCGTTGTGTGATTGCATGTTTCACTTGTTTCTATGTATACCTGTGTTTACATCGTGTTGTCTTGACGGTAATTTTTAGCGTGAACGTTTTGCACTATTTACCAATGCTGTGCTAGAGCTGTAAGGGGGCAGAGACCTCGTCAGGCATCACGCCTTTAGTCTCTGCCCACCTCCCGACCCGATCGGGAAAAGAAACCATAAAGAAAGAAGCGAGTGATGCCGTAGACGTCATCATCTCGTAATCGTGTGCTCGAAACGCGGAAGGTCAACGGGAAAGTTGAAGGGCGAGACACCGAGAGAGCCAAGTTCTGCGAGTGCGTGCAGGGGGACACCGCGCGGCGGACGAAGTACCTCACCGACCATTAAACATGGCGGCCTTCCCGAATAGCGGGATCAGAGGGTCCCGCATATAAATCGATTTATCCACGAAACAAACTATCGCAGCGCAATTACAAAACAAATTTAGCAAAAGTATAGCAACATACAAAGCGTCCTAGCAGTATACGTTATCTAATTTTACTTTTGGCATGACCCGATCCCTTTGAAGTCTCTGGCACTATCTTTACATCTACTCCACCGCAAAGAATTTCGCGGGTCAATCACTTTGATCTGCGGAGGAGTTGTCAAACGAGGTAGCCGAACATGTGCTTCGACGTTATAAGAAGTCAGGATGACTAATTATGCTAGTTGGTCGTAGTAAATTTTTAACGTAAAAAAACGAACTACTACTGCTATGTTACTCTACTACCTCTATACTACTACTATTGCTGCTACTGAGGACAAGGCAGAAGAATACAACAGGACAATAGGTCTGCGATGTGTCACTGAGCAAGAATTGAATACGTGAAAAGTCGGACTTAATTCGAATCACATCGCAAAGCTTCCCTTGTTTGTAAAAACGTCTTTTTTTAGCATCGTCATTTTTTGAGTTTTTACAGCAGGTTGCTGTCTCCAAGTGCTCTGCGGGAAAGTTGACGCGCGAAAATTTTCTAGAAGTAAAGAGTCTAGTCTGAACAAAGATTTCTAAAAGGCCTGTCTACCTTACGTGCAGCAAAGACGGCTTCAAACATTCCCTTTGTAATAAATGCGCTCATATGGAAAAGTATTACATGCCACAGTTTGTTTTTCATGTGTTAACAGTGATGTTACTGGAGCAAATACCTCTTCTCAAAATGCGTCAATAAAGAATCTCTACCACTCAGTTACGTTTTCGCATTTTTTCCCTGGTCGGAGCAGAAACGTCATTTAAAGGGACACTGCAATGAAAAACATTTTTCTCTAAAAAAGCATAGATGAGACACGCATTTAAAAACAATTTTAACGCTGAAAAACATTTTTTGTTTTGCAATAGTTACGCCGTAAAACGGAATTTAGATGGAGAAGGTTGAGGCTGCAACCCGCTAAATCCTGCCCCGTGCTTACAAGGTGCTTTCTCTGATTGGCTGGAGAGATGGTTGACGCTCTGAAATGTTGATTGTAAGATTGTTTCTCTCTGGCGTCATAGTAATTGAATCGACAATATCTTTTATGTTTGAGAAACAAATAATTTAGATAGAGTCATTCTTGTTTTCAAAAATATCCCAATATTGCCTTTCCCGCGTTGGTGTGAAGCAACGTTACTAAAACACTCAGTCGGGAAACTCATCCTTGAAACCCGGACCACTCGCGTCCACCAAGAACAAACTGGATACGAAAACAACGCC